>JANHFQ010002232.1:105921-122949 GCA_032468035.1 Aparallactus werneri
TTGGCTTTGAAACGGAGATGAGCACCGCCCCCTAGAGTCGGAAATGACTAGCACGTATGTGCAAGGGAAACCTTTACGTTTTACCTTACCAAGATACCACTGTATTTCCTTATCAGCTTCACAGCTCCCAGTTAAGCATTTCCTCAGCCTAATTAAACTCATACAAAATGCTTAAGGAATTGAAAGATAAACATGTGGAGGGGAATGCAACTCCAATGACTGGGGCAGATTCATCATAATTCATATTACTGATCAGTAGGAGTGCAAAGTGAAATTCCACCAGGTGCTCACCCAGGTACCATTTAAAGAACAGGATGTGCAATGTGTCCAAATCATTGTAACAGACCTAAGGGGTAAAATGCTTCAAAGGGCTAATCCAACTGGAGGCTTTGCGGTGAGCAAAGACTTCCACCTCTCCCCCATGCCAGGCCTATCCACATGAGTCTTGGATGATCACACCATTTATGTGGCAGCTGCCAAAGAAGCCGTAATCTCCCTTTCCATTTCATAGTTTTCTTCTGAAGGAGAAAACAAATCTGTGGTGGCACCATAAAAGTTGGTACAACCTTGGACAGGTTTTGGAGAAAAGCAGACTCTCTTACATCTCTATTTGCACCCTTCCCTCATGGGATGAAATGTACGAGATGGGAGTGCCTAGAAAAACCAGGTTTTAACAAACCCTCTCTAGGAATTGATTTCAGTCACAAACATCAGAGAATGTAGTTAGCTGTCCAGAAGGAATATGTCTAACTCCCAGCACAATTTGCTCTATCTAAGACTAAATCTAAATCACTCTAGGTTGTCTGAATCTCCCTCTGGTTAATTGAAATATGTATGGTACAGGCTCTTTGAACCTGGACGTGTTCAATAAACAAAACATTGCTTTTATCTGAATCATCCCATAAATAAATAGCTTAATTCAGAATAGCAATATAACAGAGTTGGAAGGGTCCTTGGAAGCTTTTAACCCCCCTGCTCAGGAAGGAAACTACACCATTTCAGACAAATGGTTGTCCAATTTTTCCTTTAAAACTTCCAGTGTTGGAATTTCAGTCCAATTCATCCTTGATTAACAAACACACTCAACAAACTTGGTCTCCATTTTGTTTTGTTAACATTTTTAGACAAAGCAATGCAAGAGGATGGAGAAATCTAATAAAAATGAAGCACAAATTATTTTTAAAAGTATTAACAAGTAGGACAGCAAAGAGTTGTTATTTGTAATTTACTGCTTGACCAAATTAGGGGCAGTGGTTAATTTTTTTAAAAAAATAACAATAAGGCATGGAGAGATGATGGATTCCTAATTTCCAGTGTCTGTCCCATTAAATAAGAGCACAAGATCAAAAAAAAAAATCCCAAGGATCTGTATACATAATTACAATACTGAAACATATATATAATATATGTGTTAGAGAGAAAATGTATATACAGAGAGGAGAATCAGCTAATAGAACATTTGTTAGGGATGTGAATCCAAAGAGAAACTATTTGGTACAGATATATTTGGGAAGTGAAATTCTGAAACAGGCTCATGATTTTCAAACTATTCACAACTGCAGAGAACATGACACAAGAGAAGGAAGCATTGGGAACTCACAAATCCAGTATGGACTCATAATACTGTAGCCCAGTTTGATTTCCAAGGCAGCAAGAATTTATCTTCCAGTTTCAAACTCCCAAACCTCTTTCCACTATTCCTAAGCTGATCAACCCTACAACCTGCCAATATTATTTTCTTAGACTGCATAGAATAGAAACCCAGAGTTTTGACTTGCCTTCTGCTCCACCATTAAAGGTTACAAGGCAGTATCGGCATGTAGTTCCTTAAAAGGAAACAGATCTCCATTGTGGTCGCACAGCGAACCACAGAAAAAAATGTCTAGAGCAAAATACATTCCAATTACTTTAAAATAGTGTTTCCCAATCCTGGCAGCTTTAAGATGTGTGGACTCCAACTCCCAGAATTCCTCAACCATTCCCCATGCTGGCTGGGGAATTCTGAGAGTTATTTGTTTATTTATTTATTGGACTTTTAAGCCGCCCTTCTTCCAAGGGACTCAGGGCGGAGTACAAGATAAAAAACAGAATACAGAAGTTAAAAAGGAATTAAATCAACATCCAATAAATATAGTTTGATAAAATTTAAAAAGTGGGGGAGAGTTAAAACTTAAAAATCGAATTAAAATAATTTAATTTATACGGTTTATTATTATAGAGTTGAAGTTCCCACATCTTAAAGTTGCTAAGGTTAAGAAACATTGCTTTAAAGGCCCATTTTTGTGGGACAAGGAAATCAAGCAAGCATCATATTTGTTAATATCTACATCAACAAGCTACAAACTAGTTTTAAACCAGTTTTATCAGCCACTGCTCAAGAAACCCTGTCGGTTTTGTGAAAAAACAGGGGAGCAGCACTAACATAGGAAAACATATTCAGTTATCTTCAAAAAGTACACTCCAGGAACTATCTAAGTAAATCAGTAGAGGTTAAAAACTAATTCTTAAGGAATTTATTCTGTAATAGAGAAGGATCTTTTGTTTTTAAGGGCTAGGATTAAAAGCTAAATGTAATCCAGTGACAAACATTTCAATGATTTACAGCTATAGCCATTTGGATAGACAGTTTGCCAAAATCTCCTCTTGGGGACGGAAGTTCTCCCCAAAAGTAAATACCTCTTTTGGACAAAACAGCAAGCAGTCAGACGAAGGTTACCCTCCTAGATTTCTCAGGAATGTTTCTGCCAAAAGCAATTTCTGAAGGGCAAGAAATTGACCTTTACTCCGCTTTGTTCCAACTGAAATTATTTGACTACATGTCAAAAACAGAGAACCAGAAAACACAGCCTCTTTCGAACCCAATCTAATTACTTCTCCTTTCTGCACCAATGCAACAAACTTTTCTAGATACTGAGGAATTGTTTTCCTTTGCTGACTGCTAGGAATCACTTATATGGGAACAGTCAACTGGCCAAGCCTAGCTTCCTTAATCTCTTGCCACGGTTTTGACAGATGGTTGTAAAAAGCCAACAGGACCAAGCTTCTCTTTTCTTGAATGTTCAAGCTCGAAGAAGCTACCCTGGTTCCATGTCTGCCTGTTAACAAATAGTTCTGAAAAGAGAGGCGATTTGGCCAGGAGACAAGGCAGCTAGCTTAGCTTATAAGAAGCCATGCAAGGGGAAGGCGGGCAAATACAGTACCTATCTATATGGGATGTTTCCTAAGTGCCTTGTGGAGCCCATCAGGTTGAAGAGAATTGGGGGAAAATATGCCATAATGTTAAAAGGGCCAATCCACTTTGCAATGCGGGAAGAGTCTGTTAATATTGGGGAGGGGGCAGAGTCCACATTTTGCTTTTCTGGAGGGAGGTGATGTCATCCCTGGAGCGGTTAAAAAGTTTTAAAGGGAAGCGGTTCTGTACAAAGTACTTGTGAAGAACGCAATTGCTTTCTTGGTTAGGCTCCTGGCTTGGAGGAGGGTTGTGCAGTTGCATCTTGTCGGTTGTGGTGAAATTCATACAGGCCCCACCAAGTTCCATATCCACGCATAGAGCACAGCAGCTATTGTGGACGTTTTCTCTCTGGTCACTACGGTCGAGGAGAGCAGGATGGGGGACTCAAGCGCACCTCAGCACACAAAAGAGGTAAACCCATGGACCCTAGGTAATTCTCCTCCAGCCCCACTCTGGCCCTCAGTCTGGTGGATTTCCGTGTCCAATTGCGATTCTCCTTGGCGTACCGCTCCTCCAGTCCTTTGGGTCCTTCAACCATACTATGCCTCTAGCGGCAACCATATTCTTGGTCCTCGGGAGTTGCTCAGCCTTGTGCTGTCCCCTCCTTAGTATTATTCAAAAATAAGTGTCCTGGAGCACAGACCCCCCTGAGGTTTCCCCATCTTTTCCATCTTCGGGGGCTGATTTTGGTTCTTTTTTCCTCAAAGATAGCTTCTTCTCTTTCTTTAGCTTGGCTTCCTCTTTGGTTCTTTCTTTCTGCTGCTTCTTCTCCCGCTCCTTATCTTGCTTCTCCCGCTCCTTCTCCTGCTTCTCCCACTCCTTCTGCAGCTTCTTCTCCCGCTCCTTCTGCAGCTTCTGCTTCTCCTTCTCCATCTTCTCTTGCTTCTCCCGTTCTTTTTCTTTCCGCTTTTCCGCTTTGCTGCTGCTGCTGCTTTTCTTAGGGCCACCCAAGGGGGTGTTGTTCCCAGTAGGGGAGGGCAGGGCAGCGTGAAGACCTTCGGATACCACCACCTGGTTCTGGGCAGCAACAGGGACCCGGGAAGGTGAAGGAGACTCAGCCAGGGTACTTATGGAATGAGCTGGGGAGAAGGAGGGACCACTGATGCTGCCTAGGGCAACCCTGTGCTTTAGCCCTGTGAGGCTCAGAAGACTAGCGCTGGCAGTCAGGGGAGGGTTCATACGGTAGCGCTCCTCGTGGATGGCCCGCGAGCCATGGAGTCGGCGGGAGGGCTTGTACTGGAGCTCCCCCCGAGTTTCCCGCCATTTCTTTAGCTGGGTGGTATTCTCTCGCTCGATGAGGGCTTCAGTAACTGGAAGATTAATCACCTGAATCAGAGAGGAACAAAAAACAGGAGAAGGAATAACATGTGGTATCTTTTGAGCCATCTTCCCTTCTACAGCTGAGGACTTTGTCATGAAGAACATGCAAGCCAGGAGCATATCTCATTCAAAATCCTTGTCAGTAGAACCAGATCCTCTGCTTTTGTATAAAAAGCAACAGCGCCTAGACTTATATATTACTTCAAAGTGCTTTACAGCACTCTCTTAAGTAGTTTACAAAATCAGCATACTGCTCCCAACAACACACACATATATACACAACCCTAGCAGTGCCTAGCATTAAAGCCAGGAAAAGCCTTCTAAGTATTTTTTATTTCATAGTTAAAGAAAAGCTAAGGATATTCTTATCAGCCAATTTCAAATTATTGCATAAATGTGATATTCAGAAAGCATTAGGCATCCCACCTAAGTTTCTGAATTTAAAATCCATTCATAAATTCAAAACATGACTATTTCAGCAGGCTTGGGGATCTCAGGGAAATGGAAAGTTGTGAGATGATGTAATGGTATGTGGGATGACTTTGGGAGAAGAGGAGAAGAGAAGCTGTCCAGGGAATGATCAGGTAAGGTAGCCTGCAGCATGGCTGGCTCAGGGATTCTGGGAGTTGAAGTCCACTGTTCATAAAGTTGCCATAGTTCACATCCCTGGTTTACATTATATTTGAAAACCTTGTTTCATTACCTTGCCAGAAAACTTTGGTGAAGCAATATAAATAAAGAAAAGCAACAAAGAAAAAAGTTGGGATTCTCACCTCGTGGACCAAGTATTCCTCTTGCATGGCTTGAACGGGGAGGTTTCGCAATTTCTCCATTGTCTCATACATGCCTTGACAGGACCGCAACTTGTCCACCGAGCCCAAGGCGTTCCGGAGTAGCACTAAGCCCACCCGGAAAACTATCTTCACTCCTGCAAGAAGATAAAGAGGAGGAAGAGAGGATTAAATCAAAGAAAAAGGGTTCCCCCTTTTTCTTTGTTGGAATAAAGGTCCAAAGTTGGAATAAAGGTCCAAGGATATGGTCACAAATGCAGGATTTGGTGCAGTTGAAAGAACCAAAGTCCATTAAAGGAGAAATGTCATAATGTTTTTAAAAAATCCTAGCTGAATTTGGCTCTCAAATCCAGCACCCCGTTTTATACAATGTACAACCAATCAGGGACATCTAGGTGTTTGTGAATGTGTATATTGCCAGCTATGAGGAAAAATGCACCATCTACCCCGACTCTAATCTACATTTTATTACTCACTGAATGATTAATCACCATTACCTTGTAGAACAAAAAGGATTCTATTATAAGCTCCTGTGCAGAGATTCATTTGTTGTTTGAGAATGTTTCCTATAATCAAATTTTTAATTTAATTACCCAGGATTCTAGCACAAAGAGTCACTTGGTCGAGGAGGGCTTGATTGAATAAATAATTAAGAATAAAATAAATATTGGAGCTATTATTCCAAGCATTCTTGTGAAGACAAGCCTTGTGGAATACAATGGAATTCCAAGTTACAATGCACCAGTCCACACTGAGACAGACAAAATCGGTTTTTTCAATACCAAGCATAATTCACGAACATCTGACTCGTCAGGTTAGTTCTCCTGGTAAAAAGATTTTCAGAATAATTATGTTAGACTAGATAACATTATATAATTCTTCTCTCTCTCTCCTTCCACACAGGTGTTTTTTTTGGTGAAACAGCCATTGAGACTGCGATGATGCTGGCTGGGACTATTTAAATAATGGTTGGGGGGTTGCTCCATACAATGAATTAAAAGCATTTGGGGGGGGGGGGAATATCAGAGATTGCCGAATCACTGTGGGTTTTTCCCTTCTTGATGGAATCTGTTTAAGGGAAGCAGACAACATGCAGCATTTGACAGAAAGCCAAAGAGAATTGAAGGTCACAGCTCACCTTCGCAAAAAAACATATCCCACACGCGTAACACAGAACACCAAGGCAAGGTCCGGGAGAAGATGCACATAAACCACTCGGTCATATACAAGATGGGGTCGATCTTGTATCTCTTCAGGTGACGATAGGCAATGGGAGATGCTCGTCGAAGAAGTGCAAAGAAGATCTCCCCGTCTAACTGGATTGCCTCCTGAACAAGAAGCACAGATGGGATCTGGAGTGAACTCAGGGGCTCTAGACACAATAGCCTGTATTCCCTCACCAATGCTTTTATCTTTTTCTCTGAGGCCTAGACAAGATTTATAACCTCTGTGAGCAACAAAGAAAGTTGGGGATTTGAGACGCAGAACTGAAGAGTACACTGCACCAAGCTGTTGTTTGCTTAACCACTGTTTGTTGAATTTAGCAAAACTGGCTGGGTCCAGACACCAGACTAAGCCCTGAAGATGGTTCATATGACATTCCAAACCAAAGTCAAATAAAATTTATCATGGATCATCCTGCTACCTGAAGGCCCAAAAAATCTGCAAGAGTGAAGTGGTTGCAACCGTTCAAGGTTTCTGTAGGAAACAATTGTGTTGCTCCTTTCAGGTCAATGAATTAAGAAACCAGGCCAACCTCAGGATGGCTGGGCAAGTCTCACCTTTGCTCATCATCAGACACCTGCCAGAAGTCGTTCTACTCATGATAGATAACTCATGACTTAACTCAGCCTTAAGATCAGTTAGGGAATATGAAATTTCAAGTTGACCCAGGGGGGCAGGGAGAAAGGGTGAGTGAGAAGATTTTGGAGAAGAAATGTGCCAAAAAGCCAACTAAGATGAGATGGCCCAATAGAAAAAAACATGCTTTTCTTTACAAGAAGTACATATTCTAGCTGTGGAAGGCAAAAAGTTTGCAGGTTGCGTCTGTTGGGAATTCCCTAAGACCACAACAACTATTTTCAAAACTGCTCTGCAGCTGCACAATCCTGAAAAAGGATGAGCTCCTTTAAGGAGCTGCAAAAAGGTGGGTTGTTGTTTTTTGGGTCTTCAAATCCAATACCCTACTCAATATTTTTCAAGCTTTGGGACTCCCACTCTTTTCCAGGAAGTTTCATCCTCCAGGAAAATATATTTTTCTACTAGAGGCAATGCTATGTCTTCCTTAGATGATACCGAGAAGCACCATCATTTCTGTACATTAATAATTAATAATTCAGCCAGATTGGAAATTTGCAGGCCAAATCAGATAGTTTCCATTCATAATTCCCTCAATACTCTTTAAGATTCCACTGCCAAGATTCAGCAACCAATGAATATTTTTCATCAGTGCAATTTTTTAAATCAACAAGGTGTAAAATCAAAGTTCTGTTAAACTTCCAGCAAGCTTAATACAGGTAATCCTTAACGTACAACCATAATGGAGCCCAACATTTCTGTTGCTAAGTGATTCATTTTTAAAATGAATGTTGCCCTATTTTACAACCTTTCTTGCCACAGTTGTTAAGTAAATCATTGCAGGTGTTGAATTAGTAACACGGTTGTTACATGAATCTGGCCTCCCCATTCACTTTGTTTATTAGGTCACAAAAGGGGATCATGTGACTAGAGGACACTGCAACCGTCACAAATTTGAGTCAGTTGCCAAGCGTCTGAATTTTGATCGTTGAAGCTGCCATGGTCATAAGTATGAAAAATGGTCATAGTGCTGTTGTAATTTTGAATGTTCATTAAATGAACTGTTATAAGTTGAGGACTACCTATACATTTACTAATTTGTATACATCTATTTTGGCTTGTTTTAAAAAATTCACCCTTTGAAAAAAGAGCTATTATACTAACTTTTCCTTCTGGTGATACCCAGGTTACTAACTCCTTGATTCGTAGGATCTTCAACATTTTAACAAGAAATGGAATCCCTAGTGCCCATCCTTACTCTGGAAGTTTCTACGCCCAGGTAATCCTCAACTTATGGCTGTAATGGAGCCAGGATTTCCCACTGTAAGTTATGATGGCCATAAGTTGAAGGATCCACATGTCCAACCAAATTTTACTACTTTTTTTTGTTAAACAAACGCTCCACAGTTGTTAAGCAAACACAACAATCAGTAAGCAAACCCATTGGCTGTTTTTCCCCACCAGAAACCATCATAGTAAATCTTAGTCAGGTCTCTGCAGGACACAGCAAATAGTCATAAACTCTGGCTGCTTGCACTCAAAAGGCAATCACATTGATGCAAGGGGGGCAGGAGGGCACAGCCACTGCAACGTCAGATGTAGGTTGTAAGTTCCTTTTGGGATGTGACGGTTCCAAACCAAGCCAGCAAAAGAAGGGGCCACACTGTGAGCAGAATGGGTCTCTTTACTGGAGTCTCAGCTTGGCACGTGGTGAACAACACAAGTAAAAGGGTTTCAAGCCAGCATTACTGGCTTCTGCTAGCCAGCTGGCTACACAGACTCAGCACACCCTGCCCTCCTGTTCCTGGTTGCTCCCTGGCTGGCTCCAGCAAGTAGTTTTTTGGCCCAGCTTCAGCAAGCACTCTTCAAGCCCGGCTGCTCTCTGGTTGATTCCAACAAGTACTTTTCAGGCCTTTTCTGACCCGACCAAGCTGGCTTGCCCTCCTGGCTCCTCTCCCAGCATGAGTCCCATCACACAACACCCATCTGTGGCCCCATGCATCCCCCTCCCCCTGCGTGTGTGTGGCAACTCCGAAACGGCGCGTTGTAGCCACTTTGAATGGCACGCTGTCTCGGATGTTGACAGGCAGCCCCCTCTACCAAGGGGAACGTATCTGGAAGAGAGCAAGCACATGCACAGATTAGTGGACCCGCAGCCCACCCCGGGTATCCTGCCTGGGTTTAAGGGACTTTCTTTATGAAACTTGCTGATCAGTTTTTCTGCCAGTATGTCCTGGCTCCTCACTCATGAAGCCTCAGCCATGGGGTACCCTTTCCAATGGACTAAGTACTGCAGGACCCTCCTATGCACCTGAGAATCTAATGCTTGGCCTACTTCATAGTGAGTGTTCCCATTCATCATTATGGGTCTGGGCAGGTGTGGGGATGAGGGTCTATTGCTTGATACCACCACCGGCTTCAGCAGGCTGCTGTGGAAGACCAGATGGACCTTCCCCAGTACAAGTGGGAGTTTTAACACCACTGTCATGGGATTGATTATTCTGACTATGGGAAATGGATCCAGGTGTTTCGGACCCAGCTTTCTGCAAGGCAGCTTCAGTTTAAGGTACTTTGTGGAGAGATATACCTTTTCCCCTACACAGAATGGCTTTGTAGTAACCTTTTCTTATCCACCTGGTGTTTTTGGGTCTCAGCTGCTTTTATTAATGCCTGCTTGACATTTCCCCAAACTCCCCTCAGTTTATCCATCCACTCAATCAGGCTGCCTAGTGAGGGGGCCTCTGAGGGAGCTCAGGAATAGGGATAAAGTCCATCCTGTGTACCACCTTAAAGGATGTCTGCCCCATACTGTTGTGTGCAGCATTATTATATGCCACCTCTGCGAACGGCAGAAGCTCTGCCCAATCATTCTGCTGATAGGTGACATAACACTGGAGATACTGCCCAACCATCGCATTTGCTCTCTCCACAGTTCTGTTGTTACTTGGATGGAAAGCAGACCTTAGGCCTTGCAAGGAACCAATCGCCCGAACAAACTCTCCCCACAATTCGGAAGTAAATTGGACTCCCCAGTCCGATATTATCTTTCTTGGTACCCCATGTAGCCAGTAGACATGGATCAGGAACAATTTGGCCAGCTTGCGAGCTGAGGGTAAGCCTGGACACATGACGAAGTGGGCCTGCTTAGAAAAAAGTTCTATTACTGTCCAGATCACTGTGCTCTTGTGGCTCTCTGGGAGGTCCACAATAAAATTCATAGCAATCTCTTCCTATGGCCTAACAGGGTTGGCAACCGGCTGCAAAAGGCCCAGCGGTTTCCCCGCCCTGGTTTTCATGGCAGCATAGGTCGGGCAGCTTTTTACATAAGCTTCAATGTCCTTCTTCATCTGTGGCCACCAGAACTGCCTTTTGGCCAGGTGTAGCATCTTCAGGAAACCGAAGGGACCGGCTTGTTTGACATCGTGGCAGTGTTGCAGCACCTGTGTTCTTAGTACACTGGGAACATAGTTTAGTGCCCTTCCATGCCAATCCCCCCCTATGGTTAACCATTGTTGGTTCCCTAGGGAATCAGGGGTTGGTCAGTAAGGCGGTTTTCAGGGTCTGGGTCAGGTCAGTCGTGACAGAGCTCAATCCACCCTTGGCTTATTGTTGCTCTACCTCAACCTCCGCCGCCGGCTGGACTGGTGGGATGACTGCATGCACTACTTCTTCCCAGCCACTCTTCTACTGCAGTAGCTGGGACAGGGCGTCTGCCAAGAAGTTCTTCCCTCCTGGTATATACTTGAGGGTGAACTGAAAACACCGGAAATATTGTGCCCATCTAACCTGTTTCGGTGACAATTTCCTTGGGTCTGTAGAGCCGCCAGATTTTTGTGGTCAGTCCAAACGTCAAATGGTATTTTACTCCCTTCCATGTCAGCAGTGCCCAGCACACCGCAAAGGCCTCCTTCTCCCAAATCGCTCACCGTTGTTCTGTGTCGGTGAGTTTCTGGGAGGTATAGGCACAAGGCCGCAGCCCACCTTTATTATTGCACTGCAACAGGACAGCCCTGATGGCTACATCACTGGCGTCTGTTTGGATAACAAATGCACGTTTGGGATCGGGGTGCTTGAGGATCGGCTCAAGGGCAACAGGCCATTCAGCATTTCAAAGGTCCGCTGGCACTCCACAGTCCATTGAAGAGGTTGGTTGGCCAGGGCTTGGTCATGGCAAGTTTGGTTTCAGCAGCTTGGTGATTGGCGAAGCTACTCAGGCAAATGAAGGTATAAACTGCCTATCAAAGTTTGCAAGCCCCAGGAAACTCTACAACTGCTTATGCGTCCTGGGAGCCTGCCACTCCAGGACAGCTTTCACCTTGGCGGGATCCATCTCCACCCCCCACTGGATATCCAGTAACCCAGATAGTTCAAATGGGTGTGATGAAATTCACACTTTGACAGTATTACATACAGATGTGTCGCAAGTAATTTTTTCAACGCTTGCTGTACCAGCTGAATGTGCTTCCCCATGGTGTCTGCATAAACTAAAATATCATCCAGGTAGACCAATGCACACCCTTGTACAGGTGCTCAAGCAGCACCTCGTTGATAAGTTGCATGAATACCGTAGGGGCCCCCTGCAACCCAAACAGCATCACCTTAAACTGGTAGCTTCCCAGGGGGCAGTTGAAGGCTGTTTTCCACTCATCCCCTTCCCTTATGCGAACCCTGTAGTATGCCTCCCATAGGTCCAACTTAGTGAAGATGTTACTTCTAGCCAGGTGGGCGAACATGTCCTTCATCAGGGGTAGCAGGTACATGTTTTCAATATACACGCTGTTTATGCCCCAAAAGTCCATGCACAAGTGCATCGATCCGTCTTTTTTTCTCCTTACCAGGGCAGCAATCCTGGAATGTGCTGGCTAGATGAATCCCCTGGCCAGGTTCTTGTCAATGTATTTCCCCAGCTCCTCCAGTTCCCGGGAAGTTATTGAGTACATTTTGGGTTTGGGCAATTTTGCCCTGGGAATAATCACAATAGCACAATCCATCAACTGGTGATGTGGCAGAATGTTGCACTCCTTTTAGTTGAACGTATCTGCCAGATCAGCGTACTCCAAGATGTATAGGAGGCTCCCAGTTCTCTGATGCACTGGCCCTCCAGCACAGGTTATCTCCCTATGGACATGCTCATGTGGTGGAGGGAAAGGGGCCCGGGCTATCCTCAGCCTCCTGAATCCACCGTCCCACCTTATAGTTGGGCTCCATTTGTCCAACCAGGCCAAGCCCAGAATCACTGCTTTGGTCATTTTTGGTACGACCACGAAGCGGATCATTTCCCAGTGCAGTCATATCCATCCTTACGGCCTCTGTGATGTGGGTGGCAAGGGCTCCCCCCAACATGGATCCATCTACCTGCTCAAATCTTAGCCGTTTGGCTAACCACCCTGTATTAACCCCCAGCTGATTGACTGCTGACAAGCTAATCAGCCATCAGGTGCACCCAGAGTCAATCACTGTCTTGAACACTCCACGAGCCCTCCTTCCAGGGGCTATGAGACACACTGGGACCACAAAAGATCGGATAGGGAAACTCACCATTGGCTCTTGGTCCCCCTCATCATCTCTGTCGTCTGGGACCTGCGGATGCTCCACCTCAGCGACTATCCCCCCCTTGTCTGGCCGTGTTGGCACCCATCTGGTGGGCTGCCCTGGACTTCTCGGGAATCTTCCTGGGGTTTTTCCCGGTTTTCCCTGGTCTGGAGTCTTTGCTCTTCCCCTTTGGCATGGGGGCCAGATACTCAGTCGCCTGATGGCTGGGCTGACCACATCAAAAGCACATAGGCAGGCAAACAGGCTAATATGGGGCTCTGACCGGGGCACACACACCCCGGGTGGGGCTGTGCATTCGACGGTCAACTGCTGCTTAGGGAACCTATGTGGCCTAGATCCCAGGTCCCTCTTGGGGTGGAATTCCCTCAACTTGGCATCTAACTCTGGTCTCCGGGTACCACTCATTTAGCCAAGGGGGCAGGCCACGGTGTGCACAGGCCTGCCAGACCTTGATCAAGCCCTGCTTTGAATTGATGAACCAGAAGCTGTTCTGGCCAATGCCGTAATTTGCCAGCAAGCCAGTGGAACTCCCATATATAGTCCACCACCTGGCGAGGCGCCTGCTTTAATGCCATCAGCTCCCTTCAGCCCACTGGGTCTGGGTCACGTCCTCAAAATGGCATTGTAAAGCTTCCAGCAGCAGGTTAACATGTCCCAACACCCGAGCGTTGTCACTGTATAGATCCGCTACCCAGTCTGCCGCTTCCCCGTCCAGGGCCATTGTCACCGCATCCACCATGGCCCACTGGCCGGGTTATAGGTGTGCATAGCAATTCATGCGACAAATAATCTGGAGTACAAATAGAGCCAATCTGGTGGGGTTCCCGTCATATGTGACCCACGGGTGCTGCTGCCAATATCCCAGAGAGGCTCCTTGTCCTGAGGAGGCCAGGCCAGACTGCTGATGGTCAGGACAGCCTCCTAGTCATTGAGCCCCAGTCCCAGCACCAGCTGAGAAATTTACCCCCCCCCCCATTCTCTTGCAGCCTTCCCTGCCAGACTTTCCAATGCAACCCCCTCTGCCAGTCTCCTTTGCCAGTTCTTCGATGATCCCACCAATTGGCACCGACATGCAGCTGCCTCCAGAATCAGCAAGCCGCCCCAACAAACAACTGATTCTGAACAAACTGACGAACAGCTAACTCTGCAACACCAACCAGGATCACCATGCAGTGGCCAACGATCATCTGTCCCCTGCAAGCAGGCTAGAAGCAACTAGCAGCTCAAAAGGCAAAAGAAAGAGGGTGAAGAATGCTGGCTACCTGTCACAGTTCCAAACCAAGCCAGCAAAGGAAGATGCCACATTGTGAGCAGAATGGGTTTCTTTACTGGAATTTCAGCTTGGCATGTGGTGAACAACACAAGTTAAAGGGTTTCTAGCCAGCATTACTGGCTTCTGCTAGCCAGCTGGCTATACAGATTCAGCATGCCCATCTGTGGCCCCATGCATCCCCCTCCCCCCTGCACATGTGTGGCAACTCCGAAACAGCATGTTGTGGCCACTTTGAATGGCGTACTATCTTGGATGTTGACATGGGAGTCCATTGTAATTTCAAACGGTTACTAAGCAACCGATTATTAAGCAAGAACTACTTGCAGTGCAAAAGGTATTCCCAGTGAAGAATTATAAAATGCTGTTCTCTGTGGGAAAGCAGCCAAACTTACCAATCCAGCACTGTAGTATCCAGGAAGATATTTCTCACAGATTTGCACCAGGCACCAGAAAGCTTGCTGTGGAGAGAGACCAAGGAATCTTTAGCCCAGATAATTGCAGCAGCCATAGTTGGGCGCATGGCAGACCAGCATTCTAGCAAACTGCTAGTTAAAATTGTCCAGTTATGTGAATTAAGCCAGAAAATTCAATTCAGAGGCCTTAGCCCTTTCCCAAACCTGGGGCTTCAAGGTTTCTTCAATGACAGAAGTAACATATCAAAGCCAGTAGCAAAGCCACAGAAGGAGAACAAAGTCACAATTTGAGAACATCACGTCTGCCAGTTAGTCTAATGGTTATGTTTTAACCTCACATATGCCTGATGCTGCATGAAAACATGGTCGTTGTCAATGCTTCTGCGAACTGGTAAAGTCCTTGGCAGTTCAAAAGATAGAAGTTGACATGTAGCAGAGCAGGTTGCCTTGTGTAAAAAAGACTTCCAAGGTGCAGTGAGTATTATATACATCAGCGGTCCCCAACCTTTGCAGCCTGGCTGGAGGGGAAGAAAGAGGGGAACCAGGCCACACAAGTGGTGGGCTAGGGTGCACGTAACTCCTCTCATGCAGGAGAGAGAATAGAAGCCTTTGGGATGCGGTTTACCAATGATCCTTCAGGCTTCTCCGTGCCAAAAGCTTTTGCAAAGGGATGGAAGGCTTAAAGCAGCATGAGATATGGTCCCCCGAAGCCTTTTGTCCACTTGCAAAAACTTGCAAACGCAGAGAAGCCTTTGAGGGCGCAGTTTCGTACTCCTTCAGACTCTCTGAGCTGCTTAATGATCCAAAAGCAGATTGAGTGTCCTGCCCAGGCAGCCTCAGTGAGTCAGTGGAGCTCAGCAGGACTGCTCGTCCCACTCAGTCTCTGCTCTCACCACAATGCTTTTGGAGCATCGGGAGCAGGCACCTTGGTGGTCCAGCTGCGGGGAGGGGGAACCTGTCCACGTGAGCGGCAGACTGGTCGGACTGATGCACACGCACATGTGCAGCTCCACTCACGCGAGAAAAAAACCTTCAGGGCACTGCTTGTGCAAATGGAGCTGGCCGTCTCTCGTGCAGCCCAGTTCCAAATAAGCCACGGCTCACTGGTGGGCCATGGGTTTGGGGTCCCCGATATGCATGCCCCAAGCTGCTGAAATATTCTGCAAATATAGGTAAAACTAGGAAGTATGGTCCTTTCCCAGAGAAACTATGCTTTCTAACTATGGCTTCTGAAACTATGCTTTGGCAACTGAAACTATGCTTTCTGAAACTATGCTTTGGCAACTGCAGTGTGAATAAAGCAGTTCCTCACCTCTGCGGGCATATGCATCAGCAAAACTGCAGCTACGGGCGCTTGTGCTTGGCAGTAACCTTCTTCTGGACGGTAGATGGTATAGGCTTTCAGGATACGATAGAGGTCCTGCTGCCTGTGACGGAGAAGGATGAGGAGTGGAAAATTTAATCTAGACTCTTGGACTCTATCGGAGCTCCCTGTTCATGAGACCAAACTCTAGGAAAGCAGAATTCCCTGTTATGTTTCTTTGGGGTATTTAATTAATAACGAGGCCCATAGGCCAGTTTGGCATTTCTCAGATCATGTGCCAGGGTGTTAAGGAAACAGCTAAAAGTGTCATGGCAGACATGAGTTCCTGATTAACCCTGTGTCCCCATTATCTTAAGCCTAGAGATGAAGAAAGGCATTGAAAGGCACATCAGAGGTCAGATACGGGAGCAGGTGTAGGACTTAAGAGTGATAGGGGAAATTCAATACAAGAAAGAGCTGGGCCAATACAGATAGTCCTCAACTTACTATCATTTGTTTTAAGTTACCACAGCGCTGAAAAAAGTGACTTATGACTGATCCTCGCATTTTTTTTAAAAGAACAACTTTATTTTGAAGATTCACATTACATTTAAACAGTAAAATAAAGTAAAATAGAGAAACTGAAACATACACCTCCTCACATTTTTAACTATCACAGCATCCCCATGATTATGTGATCAAAATTCAGGCCCTTGGCAACTGACATGTATTTATGATGGTTGCAACGACCATATGATTCACTTAACAACTGCGATTCACTTAATAACCCTGGCCAAAAAAAAGCTCATGAAAGCAGGAGCAACTCACTTAATGAGTGCCTGGTTTGGCCAGGGAAATTCTGATCCCGATTGTGATTGTGAATTGAGGACTACCTGTATGCTTATGAAAAAATTCAAAAGGAGTTGGGGGTAACGAGCGGATCTAGTATGAAGAGGCAGAACTGTTTTATGCATTCTGAGAACGGAAAGCATGGTAGTGACTTCCCAATCCTAGAGGTCTGAGCACCGGAACAAAAACACCCCTTCTTTAATTCTCTCACCCATGGCCTCCTCGAGCTGCAAACATCTCATGGAAAGGGAATTGCCTGTGGAGGTCCTTCTCAATCACATCTAGCCATTTGGGATCACCAGGCTGACGCTCCAATTCCTAAGAGAAAAGAAAATCCAACAAGGAAGGAAAGTAGGTGAATTTGGAGGCAGACGCCCATCTTGGAGGACTTTTCCTTACTGCCTCTATGCAATGTTCCTCAACCTTGGCAGCTTGACGATGGGTGGACTTCAACTCCCAGAATTCCCCAGCAGACAAGCTAGCTAGGGAATTTTGGG
>JANHFQ010002232.1:135182-148614 GCA_032468035.1 Aparallactus werneri
TCAAATAAGACCTTTAATTTCTATATTTTATTGAAACCAAACCAAGTTCCTATAACTGAAATAATCAATTTTTTCTTCATGCCTATAGGTGATCCATGCCTATATTTCTTGCTTTTATTTTATTTTTATGTATGTACAGTAGAACCTCAGAATGTGACCACAATCTATTCCCAGACTGCGGTTTCCTTCCGAACTGGTTGTGTTCTGAAGCGATGTTTTGCGCATGTATATGAGTGCGCGCGACACCACACTATCTGCGCATGCGCAGAAGGGAAAACCTGCACAATTTTTGTTCGCCAACTGAGTTTTGAATCATGAACCGATTCAAAACTCGGCTGGAATTTTTATTTGTGAACCGAATTGCTCATGAACGGAGGCATTTGTGAACTGAGGTTCCACTGTATGTCTACTTTAGACTCTGGAATCCTTTATTTGCCTTTATTCTTAAAGTGCTACATACAGGCTGGCCTCAACTTACCATCATTTATTTGATGATATTTCAAAGTTATACCACTGAATAAAGTGACTTACAAGCAGTCCTCACACTTAGACTGTCATAGGATCCTCACAATCATGTGATCAACATTTGGGTATTTAGCATCAGGTATGTATTTGCAATGTTGCTCCATCCCAGGGTCATGTAATCACCATTTGCAATCTTTCCAGCTGGCTAAGCAAAGTCAATTGGGGAAATCCAGATTCCCTTAACAACTGATTTTCTTAACAATTATGACAAAAAAAATCACAAAATTTGGTATGGCTCACTTAACAACATTATTAGCAATGGAAATTTTGGTTCCAATTGTAGTTGGAAGTTGAGGATTACCTGTATTTGCATGAACTACTAGACAACACATTTTTTACATTAATATGTAAGTGCTACATGAATAAGAAGGCCAAATATAGATTATCCTTGACAACATAACAACCAAAATTGAGCCAAAAATTCCTGTTTCTAAGTGAGACAATTGTTAAGTGAGACAATTGTTAAATGACTTTTACCACCTTTCTTGCCATAGTTAAGTGAATCACTGTACTTGTTAAGTTAGTAGCACAGTTATTTAACAACATAGTTGTTAAGTGGATCTGACTTTCCCATTGACTTTACCTGTCAGAAGATTGCAAAGGTTGGTCACATAACCCCAGGACACTGCAACCATCCTAAATATGACTCACTTGCCAAGTATCTGAATTTTGATCACATGACCCTGGGGATGCTGCAACGGTTGTGTGAAAAACTCAAAAGTCACTTTTTTCAGTGCTGTTTTAACTTTCACTCAATGTTGTAAGTCAAGGACTACCTGCAATGATACCTTCCTCTCCATTCTTCTATAATATTAATTTTAGATCTGTATAAAGGGACATTCTAATAGAAATTATAAAGTCCATCTTTTTCTCTTTTTGTCTTTCAAACTCTCATTTTGCTTTAGAAACTTAGACTTGGAAGAATTCAGTTTTCCCTCTTAATCATCTACCACCTGGAAAAAAAATTCAAAACACCGTACAGACTTTTTAGCACATTAGCTGAGAACTGGCTGCCATACATCAACTGATTGCAACTTTCCGATATGTCCAGCAGCAGTCTTTCTTATCCACATTGGGGGCTTCTTCCCCTGAAAGAATGCTTCTGAATTTTAATCTTTCCCCTAGAGAACATATCATGTAGATTTTATTTTATGATATTTGTTTGCCAAACATGTACAAGATAACAGGAATAGGTACAAGTAAAAATATGGAGAAAGAAAGTTTATACGGGTAATTGGAGACAGTAAGACAGGGATGGTAGGCACACTAGTGCGTTATGCACACCCCCTTTACAGACCTCTTAGGAATGGGGTGAGGTCCACGGTAGACAGTTTGAGTTTGAAGCTGTGAGGCAGAGGTGGCATTCAGCCAGTCCCGACAGGTTCCCGAGAACCAGTAGTGATAATTTTGAGAACCAGAAAATACCACTCTGATTGGCCAACCCCAGAAAATACCACCTCTGATTGGCCAACCACATAGTCACGCCCATATAGTAGGTAGCGAAAAAATTTTAATCCCACCACTGCTGTGAGGGTTTGAGGATGTAACAACAGAGTCAGGTAGAGTATTCCAGGCATTGATCACTCTTGCTGAAGTCATATTTACCGCAATCGAGTTTGAGGTGGTTTACTCTGAGTTTGTATCTATTGTTTGCTTGTGTATTATTTGTGGTTGAAGCCAAAGAAGTCATTGACAGGTAGGACGTTGTGGTGGATGCAGGAAAACTCAAGAGGACTAGATACATATTAAGTTATGAGGGAGAAGATTCCTTCTCCAAGCTTGTGGGTTGGTTTCTGAGAGTTTTGTTACCAGGCTAGATAACATCTTCAGTGGAATTTAGGGGAAGCAGAATAAACAGAAGAACACAGACACTGACATTCCCTAAACATCCCCTCATTCAGTTCGATATGAGTCATTTACGTTGAGGCCTGAAGGGTCAAGTTGCCCAGAGCTGAATTGATAGGCTCTGACATTCTACCTTAGCCAAAAGGGTCAGGTCCTCAACCCCATCTACACATCTCATTCAAGTCTTCAGTATCCCAGAATAGATTTTCTCAAGTTTTTTTTAATGTCTCAATGTTTTGGCTGCTCTTTTGTGGCTGGGGCCCCTGATTAAGATATGTTACTGTATGTAATTACAGTATGTAATTTCTTCTTTTAGGGTGAAGTGTAAACCTAGCTTTGTTCCCACTTGAGATGGTCCATGAATCCAGCCAATTGTGAGTATAAATGATACAGATAATCCTTGACTTACAATGGTTCATTTAGTGACTGTTCAAAGTTACAACAGGACAGAAAAAAAGTGACTTATGACCATTTTTCACAGTTACCACCTTTGCAGCATCCCCATAATCATGTGATCAAAATTAGTTACCCCGCCTGTCAGCTAGCACTCCTTCAGCCTCCTTCTAAGGCTTAGAATATATGCAAGCTCATTGTGCAGGCATAGCATGGCTGAATCCTCCACTACCCACTGATTGATTCCTGGCACCCCCTAATTTTACATGGAGCTTCCAACGCCCCCTTAGAATGCTCCAACACCCACTAGGAGGCGCTACCACCCACTTTGAGAACCACTGATATAGAGATACATCACAATTGACTTTACATATCTCACTGAGCCATAGGTTGCTTGGTTTGCTTCTGGCCTAGCACAATATATGAACGTAGCCACTGTGGTGCATAAACTTTGATTGATCTGTTAGCATAATGTACAGATAGTCCTTGACTTATAACAGTTCGTTTACTGACCATTCAAAATTACAACAGCACTGAAAAAAGTGACTGAGGACCATTTTTCATGACTATTGCAGCATCCCTATGGTCACGTGATCAAAATGCTAGGCAATTGACTCATTTATGACGGTTGAGGTGTCCTGGGGTCACGTGATCCCCTTTTGCAATCTTTTGTCAACCAAAGTCAGTGGGGAAGCCAGATTCACTTTATCAACTTAACAACTTCAGTCATTCATACTATGGCAAGACCAGTTGCAAAATGGGGCAAAACTCACTTAACAAATGTCTCACTTAGTAATAGAAATTTTTGGCTGAATTGTGGACGTAAGCCAAAGACTACCTGTAGATATCCAACCCCTCTACAGCAGTCAATTCAAAAACTCATAATTAAAACAAACTATGGATAGAAGACTCCAACCAGTGTGGATGATTGGGGTTCTTTTAGACAAGAAATGGAGGATGCATGTAAATGGGCAGTCAGTCTGTGGTGAAGCAAGGAAAGAAATTCTCATAGCTATCTTTAGGAGCTTCTGCTCTTGTCTGAGTGTCTCCCAAGTGACAGCTGAACCAGCAATCCCAAAAAGGAAATTTTCTCAGGGACATTGGATATCTTGAGCTCAGAGAGAAGGCAGGAGGAAAGGAAGGGAGAAGATGGAATACAGAAGTTCTCTTGGCATGCTGGATCTTTTATGCTCATGTTTGAAGCTTTCAATAGAGGGGATCAATCCAGGTGTCCTAAGCAGGAAGAAGGCTGATGCTCAGCCTTCCAGGCCAGCATATTAGGGATGAGCTCTCCAATCATGCTAGTGAATGTCTAGATCCTTGTTAAAGATTAGCTAGCAAGCCTTAAAATCCATGGAATGGCTTAAATTTCAAACTAAAAATGTTGTTTTAAACTTTGCAAATCATGGTCTATCAAATCTGACAAATTTATTGAAAGTCATTCAGAATCTCTGACATTCCTTGACACATTTTTATAAAAACAATGCAATTTTTTATACCTGGAGTTTTGCTGTGATGAATTCTAAATGCGTACACCTTAAAGAAATGTATTTGTTTGATTGTTTTCCTTTTGGTTTCTTCTATGGGTCAATTTTCGAGCAAGAAGTTATGTATATCCCCTGACTGAGTTCATATATTGACCAAAAACATGTTTGCAGAACCATGGTTAATTGGTAGATTGGCAAGCCATAATCAAGCAAACCATAGCAAGGGGTTTGTGTGGGTTGTAAGCTCACCCCCTTTGGATTTGGAGCTAGGTTACCACTAATTCCCAGAATAATAAAGGCGGTTGAATTATGGACCATCAAACTTAATGGACTTACCTTGTCTCCAAGAAAGGACTTGGCCCTCTTGCGTTCCTCTGGAGTCTATTTCTAGTTACCCCCATCCTCCACCCACCCAAACTTGAAGATGTGACTATAGTTAGCTGTTCCGCCTCCCTCTGAGGGAGCCTATATAACCCCAGGGGAATTCACAGCCAACTGTCTAGGCTGTTTGCCCTTCTAGCCCCTGGGACATCCCCATCGCATCCACAGCTGCTGTTCACCCATCTACCTGCCCACTGAGAAAACATGGTAAGTGAGGAAAAATCGGATGTGCAGGCAAGAGCATAGTAGATGTTTAAGGAAATCAGGGACTATCTCAGTCCAAACTAGTGCAAATTGTACAACATCAAGAAAAAAATAAAGTTGAATCGTCTCTTGATCTAATTTTTCTCCTTCATTATTTGAGAAGCTACCCTATTTCAATGTTTGGCTTAAAACATTGAAATAGGATAGCTTCTCAAATAATGAAGGAGAAAAATTAGCAAAAGGAAGGTAGAAGGGTTAAAAATTCTCTAGGCAATTAAAAAAAAATCTTCCTCCAGCCTTTTCTTCTACGTATGTGAGTGAATTTTGAGTATTTTCAGCTAGGGTTTTTTAAAATGTCTCGACAAAAGGAATATGTGTGTTAAGAAGAAGCTTTGGTACTATTAAAGAGACAGGGAGGGCTATGAGAACCCAAAGGCATCTGTGCTGTTTTGAGATTGGAAGGAAACTTGGAAGATCTGAAGGCATGCAGACTATCAGATTACTGTCTATGGGTGATGATTTGACATCCATCGTTCTGTTTCATTTTCTTCGCTTTCTGAAATGGATCTGATCTTGCATATGTATCCCACCCCAAGCCATCTTCTTGCTTAACTTGGCGTTACTTGGCTTTGCGCCTTCAATCTTACAAGTGAATCCATTCAAATCGCTGAATAACTGCATAATGCTCTTCTTCAATACTACAGCAGGATGATGGAATCTTTTGGTTCTTTGCCTTTGAATTTTTTTCCAAAAAGGAACAAAGGGTGGCTGGACAGCTGCTGAGCAGACAGGAGCCTCTGAGTCAGACTCCACAAGGCACCACAAGATCCAGACAAAGGAAGCTGCAACCTGTCTGGGTTTTTTTTTTCCAAATGAGAAACAACGAATACACTTTTAAAAAACATTTCCTTCACCCTTGAAGTTTCATTGTATGCCTGGTGTACCTCTCCTCTGAAAAGCCACATCAAAGGAAATGTAGGAGTGACTAAACTCTGTAAGATATGTTTTTAGAGCAATCCTTCCAGAACATTCCTATAAATCTGGCCATGGCAAAAAGGCAACCTGCAATAGTTTGGACTGTTGAATTTCTCAGGCCCTCATTTCTTGATGCTAAAAGATTAGTTTGTCAGCATGCAGATATATATATTAGCTTTCTCCACCTGAGGCCTCCAGCCTATAATCCCATCATCTCTAGTCGGGCTTCTGTGCCTTGTTATAAGGGTTTCCAAAATTTTATTGGGTTTTTATATCTGGCCAACTGAGTATGATTAGAGGTTTGAGATGCATTTATTATCTCTAGCCAATACCCCAAAGTTCATATTTTTGCTCTGGTTCAATTAATGAAAGAGATCCACTTAGATTGTCTGGATCTTCAGGTTCTCATTCCATTTTTTTCCTTGCCACCTGTGTCCCATTTTTGACTCTTCACTGAAGTAACATGCATATCAGTTTTCAGGAATTGAGAATCAAGAAAGACCCACTCTAGAAAGGAGATTCTTGAAATTATCTCCAGATAATCCCAATCATTCTAAATAACTTCCTGTGATATAGATCATAATCCTATATATTCTGTATTCTATATATAAAATAACTTTGTTCAGAAGGAGACATAGTTGATAATGTTGACAGAGAAAGAGAAAAAAATTCATTTTATGCTTTTCATGTATGGGTTAAATTTACAAAACCAGCTGGAGTTATTTATATGACTATATTGGATATAGTCTGCCCCCCCCTCTTTTCTATTAAGTATACCAGTTGTGGATTAGTACTATTTTCTGAGACAGTTGTCATTTATCATCAAATTGGGCTTGTTCATACATGTTTATTTCTCCAGGCTTTTAGTTTAAAGGAGATTAAATGGACTCCGGGGGATGGTAGAGGACAGGAAGGCCTGGAGGAACATTGTCCATGGGGTCGCGATGAGTCGAACACGACTTCGCAGCTAACAACAACAAAAGGACCCCTGCTTATATCAATTAATTACTTATATATTACTTATTAACTCTAGTCAATAAGTAACTAGTTTAGTAACTCTAGAAACTGCTTGGGGGGAATCCTTTCTTAATAAGATATTCTCATGTCACTGATGAATTGACTGCTTACACATTGTCAAGAAAGAAAATGCATCAGGACAAAGTGGGACCAAAAGTGCTGGTTTGTATCACATTTGCAGAGAGAAAGGTACTAAATTATAAATCAGTTCTACAATTTAAGTTAAAGGATAATTCATTTAATCGTAAAGGGGAAGCCATGACTAGGTGACCTATGTATTTCTTAATAATGTCTGTGCTACGACCTAGTACCACTGGTTCACTCTTTTTTTTCATTCATCTAGTTTCAAATTTGAATAGTGACTCTCACCTATAAAAGTGGGAGGCTTGGTTGCCCTAGATAAGGATGCAATGAGCTGATCTTGAATGCCCATCTTTCTTCTCTTCCAGGCACCCAAGAAGGCAAAGAGAAGGGCAGCAGAAGGAAGCTCCAATGTCTTCTCCATGTTTGACCAAACGCAGATCCAAGAGTTTAAAGAGGTAAGAACAAGAACAGAGATGGACATGGGAAGGGGTGTCATCCATTAGGAAATATCACAAATGTAGTAATGCCATTAAAGGGCATTACTTGGGTTAAATTATTGGATCTCACTGATCCAGGAGGACTACCCAAAATTGACATTCCAGGATATTTTTATCTATATCACTGAATATATATGAATGAATTTTAAGAACAAAGCTTCTTGTACTAGTCAATTCAGATTCTGTCTTCCCTTTGAAAAACATTACTGACTAATCCCAGAAATTTTAGCTGTTAAAATAGAACCTAATTAAATATTTCAGGTGAGCCTGTTTTACATATGCAGGTAAGTCAGTTTAGTGTACCCCAATGTATTGTATGAATCCCAGCTACATTTTCTCAACTTCAGCAAAAATGACTAAATATAAAAGGTCTAGATAAGTTAAAGAGGAGTTTTTTAAACCTCAAGAATCCACATGTGGTTATCTGTTCATATATGGGTTTGGTGGTGGTTTGATTTGAGTCTGAACCTTTACAAAAATAGGGATTCTTTGTTCCTGAAATTACTCCCATCAAATAGAGGCCCACCATTCATTAATTTTCTTTTCCTTTGCCTTTTATATACTGTAGTTTATTCGTTGCTGATCCTGTTGAATGCTTCTAAGTTTTAAAGACATTTTCCTAATTTTGTTTTCCATTCCAATATGTGTTGAATTACAGCTTCCATTGTTCAAGGATAGAAAGGTTGTTGATTGGGAATAATGGGCTTTATTTTTTGCCAAACCTGAGGTGCCATCTTGTGAAGAACAATCCAGAGAGGGAAGTGAAAATCCATAGATATTATGGGTGAACCAACCCTTTTCAAAAATGCTCTTCTATCTCCCTGTGATATGTAGGTTGAGCGCTAGCTATTTTTGTTTTCTTTAGTAAGTCAAGATTAAGCAAGCCATGAATTCTTGTGTGTGTAAAGCAGGATAAAAATTGGATTTGTAGACCATGAGTAATGGATTATTATGATGTGTAAACCTGGCCATATTTTGGAAGAGCCAAAATAATGAGCAATTATGAGTGTATGTCTTCACAAAATCCTACTTTGGCGCTTAGAACCTATTGACTATGCATGGAAGATCAGCTTTTTAACCTCCTATTAAAGTTGTTTTTCCTTTCCCAAGGGTAATTCCAGGTTATTCTCCTTTGGACATTGTTCTTTAAATTAATTTGGACTTTGAATAGAAGTTTTCACCTATAAAAGTGAGAGTGAGGACCAGCTTTCCATATGGAGATATTTTCTTCTCCTCGCCACTTAAATTCTTAATCTTCATTTCAGAGGAGAATTTTTTGCCCTTTGGCAGACAGTAGACCTCCACACATACCTCACCCCAAAGTTGATGGTGTTTCCTTTCCAGGACCCTTGCAATGCAGCAGAGTCTATTTTGGGTGAAGGAGGACTGAGCAAGAGGTGACATCTGTGCTTGGATGAAACAAATGGCAGAGCCTTACAAGGAGATATTTAGAAACCCATTCTGGCTGGCTAGTTTGAGGGGAGGAGGAGTCGTCAAGAAACCTCATTTCCATCAAAAATGAAGCCTGAAGGTCTTTCAATCTTAAGATATTGATCAACTATAAAGGAGACCAAAGCTACATTAGAAGTAGAGTTGGTAGCAAACTATCATAGAAGCTACTTTGGTTTTTCTTCTTTTTCTTGCAACCTATGTTTGTGCTTCTTTATTTTTTGAAGACCTCCTGCTTTTAAAAATATGAGAGGACAGATCAGTTCTTGTAATGTGCATATTTATTTAATTGCATGTGTCATCTGCCCTTCCTTCAGAAAACCCAAAGAATGAGACTTGCCTTCTTTCTCCCATTCTTGTTACTTCTCTCTACAAGCATGCTCTGCAGTGGTGGGATTCAAAAATTTCCCCTACCTGTGAGCGTGGCCTGGTGGGCATGGCTATGTGCTCAGCCAATCAGAGGTGGTATTTGCCGGGGTCAGCCAATCAGAGGTGGTATTTTCCGGTTCTCAAAATTATCGCTACCGGTTCTATGGAACCTTCAGAATAGGCTGAATCCCACCACTGATGCTCTGAGACTGGTAACACTAAAGATCACCTATAGATCTTTGTGGCAGAATGGAACCCAGATCCCCCTAGTCTTCAGGTGGGCTCCAGCATTGTACAATAATCCTGATGTAATCATGGAATTTAAGAAGGATTAGGTGATGATTTCCTTTGTTTAATTCTTTTGTCCTTACTATTATTCCTTCTCTCATAATTTGCTAAGGGTGAAAATATTACATTTCTACTTGGTGGAGGTACAGTCAACTGGGTAGATCCGTGCTGGAAACACAGTCTCTTAGTCTTTGGTCCCAGAGCCTCCAGGCTTATACTGTTGTAATCTATAGGCATCTGTTGCATTTTTTTAATGAAATAAAATTGGCCTATGCAATAGATGAGGTATCTAATCCAAAACTGCAACTACCATTACAGGAATGGGGTGAGTTTAAGTAACATCATGAGAGGGCATGAAGTTTGGAAGGTTGCTTGAATACGGGCTAGCAGAAGTAACAATCTGGATATTTAAATCTAAGGATACCAGATCTGGATGGAAATTCCCTGGATGGCAGGAAGAGATTTTAAAAATCCTTATTATTGACTATTATTTAGCAGGCATCAGGATTTTTGCAACCCAGGTTCAGCTACTAATTTCTCCTTGGCCAGTTTGCCTCTTCAGGGATCAATCAATTGCTTTTTGAGTTCCGCCTTTGTTGAATTCCGTACTGGATTGAAGCTCTTTGGAGAGATTCTACCATCCAGAACAATGAAGAGGATGAACTGATGATTTGATTCAGGATGAAGCTGTGTGTCATACATAGTATTTTTCTAGCTAGAATATTTTTTGGACTTTTGTGGGAAACAGGGTAGGTTTGCCATCAAGATTTCTGGACAGCCTTGGTTGTCTTCGCTTTGCTTTCCTTTTATGCTTTTGTACTTAAAATGTAATTTCCTCAGAGAAGAGGATCTTTCTCACCATTATCCAGCAAGTGCTGAGTAAAAGGCAACTGGTCTGCTTTTTCCTTGAGGAAGAAGAAAAGGTTTTGCTTCTCATCTATGAAACTTCATCAGTTGTGATGGTGGGGGCCATCACGCCGCCCACGGTCACAACTGATGAGAAGCAAAACATTTCCTTCTTCTTCCTCAAATAAGAAACATTCCAGCTGCCTTTTTAAAAAGCATCTTGGAGATAACTATGACCTGGATGATTGAGAATCTCCACAGACAAGTTCTGAGTACATTGCTGACACCCGGGTACTGATGTTACATTAGCTCTCTTGGCTTCCACTCAAAGTAGTCAGGACCTTTCCTTTGTGTGAGTGTATCTGTTTTGGGGCAAGGAGTTAACATGAATTGGAAAAGCTTCCTAAGGTATTTCTCCAGCCAACATCCAAATTACAAGATAGTTGTAAACTATCTAATTTAGATAGTTGAGATGATGCAACCTCAACTCCATCTATTATTTATTCTCTGGAAGTTTATAGTTTCTCCTTCTTTCACAGTGGAGAATCCATATTTCTCTTCAGACCAGGGCTGAATTCACACATGTTGAGTCTGAAAATCTGAGAAACAAGCCCTGTTTGTCCACCATTTTTATTCACGCATTGCTCCTTAACCAGTACTTTAGCTTGGTTTACTGGTCTTTGGGTTACCAAAAAAAAATGGAATTTGAAATCTAGGCTGGTTGTAGATTATATATTTTAATTTTCCTGTACTCTAAATAGTAGCCATTCTACATTTGCACGACATAGCAAACATTACACTTGGGTTAAAGAGCCTCATCCCTCTGGGTAAGATGGCAATTATGACCTGAATGATTGAGAATCTGACAGGGTGGGCCTTTTGACTGAGTTTGTCCTACCAATGCAGCCTCTTTCAATTTGCTAAATTCTAGCATTTCATTTTTATTTGGAAAGAGATAGACACATAGCATTTAGCAAGAAAGAAAGAAAAAAAGAAGGGGCATAACTGTGAGAGGAGGGGAGGAGTAAATTCCACCAGTGCCCGCCAGTCTTTGGAGATTTATCAACAGCCCCTTCAGAATGTACCACCTGTCCCCTTAGGGAGGGCTTGGGGTTTAATATGAGACAGTTTAAGGTTGTTCACATTCCTGGCAGAAGCAAAGAAGGATATCAAATGACAGGTGTTTCCAGGGCACAGCTGCAGAAAAGGGAGGAGGGAGAGGAGAATTGTACTAGATGAAGTTAACTCATGTCTCCAATCCTATAACGAATTGCTAGATAAGCAGACAACTAGACAAACCACTGAAGTTTTTTTTTATATCCAGTCCAGAATGTTTATTAAAATACTTTAATTTAAATTGTCCAGTAAACCTATTGGGGGGCTAAAGAACTACTATAAGTTTCTTGAAATATACACAAACATAAATGAGCTACTATTTTGTGTCTAGGGTTCAGCGGGAGCTAGTTAATTTTTCGTGCCCAATTTATCTGCTCTCTGCAATGAGGTTCTTCCTGAGATTGAGATGGGACCCACTTCTCTGTTATTTAAAAAAGCCATGAAGATCTGGTTCTTCACCCAGGCCTTGGGCAAAGGAAGGGAGATCCCTCACTTTTACATGCTTCTTGTCTTTTAAGTTTCATTGATTTTATTGTAATTTGTTTTGAGTGTTAGAAGCCTTCCAGAATTGTTGAGTGCCAGGTGGCATACAAGTTTAACTGTTGATGATGAAGATGATTACCAAAATCACTAACAGATCTTCTTTGGCTCTATATGGTTATTACACAATTCATTAATCCAAATTAAATACAATTATAACTTATTGTGCTTTGCAAATCTAGCTGGATTTGTGTATCACAATAAACTAAAATTTTATTTAATTTGGATTAATGTATTGTATGAATCTAGCTCTTCCAATTGATACAATCAATTTGTGCCTTGGTGTTGCATGCATCTAGCTAAAGACGATTCTTTAAAAGCTGCCTTAGCATGATAACCAGCTATGATAAAAAAAGTCCTATAGAGAATCATTAAAATTGCCCAGAACATCATTGGGCTCCAGTTACCAGCCCTAGACGACATCTTTGCATCTCGCTGCTTGAGGAAGTCACACAATATTCTCACGAGATTCTTCCCATCCTACTTACCATCTTTTTGTACTGTTGCCTTCTGGCAGAAGAAATAGAACAATTAATACTCGGACCACAAATTTTATGAATAATTTTTATCCCAGAGCTATAATTGCACTTAATAATGAACTTAAGGACCATCATTAGTGGGCTGTTGGACAATATTACTTGGTCTGTTTGTGTTTTTAGGGGGGGATTTGGTTAGTGGGGTGTTTGGAGATTGTTATGTGTGTGAGTTTGGATCCTGTTTTTGGGTGTCTGTGAATTTCATTGTATGTGTATGCTGTATATATGTACAACTAGCTGATTATCCTGCGTCGCCTGTGGTTTTTTTGTGTGTGAATGCATTAGTGTAAGGGGGAAATTAAATTTAGAAATGAAAGCGGAGGCAGTGAAATGTTGTATCAGTGGTGTTATTGCAGAATTTGTTTGTAAAGTAATTTTTTAGTTTGTGTCTGTGGTTAGAGATGATGTTGGTTGTGGTGTAGCTATGGGTGGTATGGTGGAGGGGTTGGTGGTTTGGAACAGTGGGCAGAGGCTTGGTGAGAGGTGGTGTTGCAGGGAAGAGTGTCATGGCCGTGGGTTGAGCTGTGTGGTTGTGGCATGAACATTGCGGGAGCATTCCCGTTGTTGCGTGTAGAGGTGGCTGGGAGAGATGGGAGGGCATGGGATGGACACCGCAGGAAGTCTCCCATTACCAGGGGGAGAGTTGGCTGCGGTGGCAGCGTGGCATGGAAGCCGCAAAAAGTCTTGCCTTGACATGTAGAGATGCGGCTGCGGTGAGCGCATGGCATAGAAGCCGCGGGAAGGTTCCCCTTGCCACGGGGAGAGTTGGATGTGGTGGCAGCGCAGCATGGAAGCTGCGGAAAGTCTCGCCTTGACATGGGGAGAGGTGGGGATAGTTCCTGCAGCTTTTATGCCGCAGCCGCCTCTCCCCATGGCAAGG
>JANHFQ010002234.1:0-11153 GCA_032468035.1 Aparallactus werneri
TCATGTGCCAATAAGTTTTACCAGAACTACTCCCTACTACAGGGTAGACATTCTGGTAGAGAGAAGTTCCCTGAGGATGAGCCTATAGTGATGGATCATCCACAACCTGCAAGCCGTTCCACTGGTTTATTTTTCTCACTTGTCATGAAATTTTGCAGTTTTAGATTGCTTTTCTTCTTGTCATGAAATTTTGCAGTTTTAGATTGCTTTTCTTCTTGGTTAATTTCCAATCATTGCTTCTTGTTTTGTCTTCTTGTACTTTGGAAAATAGATTGACCTTCCTCTTTGGAGAAGCCATCAAATATTTGAACACTGCAGTCATGTCACCTCTAATCCGTTCTTCATGTGTTTTAGTCTCTAGCCCCCTAACCATCTTTGTTCTCTGCACTCTTTTTAGAGTCTGAACATCTTTTTTACGTTGCGGTGGCCAAAACTGGATGCAGTATTCCAAGTGTGGTCTTACTGAGGCATTTTAAAGTGGTTTTGGTTCTATCCCTCTGTTAATGCAGCCTAGGATTGCATTGACGTTTTTGCCAGCTGCAGCACACTGCCGGCTCATATTTAAATGATTGTCCACTATGACTCCAAGATCTCTATAGTTGTACTATAGTTATTTATTGTATTGCTTTATATTGTGCAGGAAGATTTGGAGCCTGACTTTTTAATTTTTATGACTATTGGAGACAGAAATCATCTGGATTCTTATGAATCTAAGAATTAGTGAATCTAAGGTCCTGAGTAGCTGGATTTTCATTATTGTAAAAGTGAAGGAAAATTATAACGTCACATAATGATAATCTAGAACATTTGTTCATGGAGAAAATAGTACTTGATGGACTTTTGCAAAATTAATGTATTTTTATTGTTTCTCAGTATGGTAAAATGAGAAAGCAAGTACCTGTCACAATAGTTTTCCAAACATTGATTTTATTATTATTTTTGACATAAAATGAGCTCTGATTGTCTCTTTTAATACATTGGCTTATGCTTGTGTATGGGATTTGGATGTATTATGTCCATTCTAGGATTGATTAAATGACAGTAGCGCTATGCAGTCATTGCTGATATCTGATGCTGTTATCCAAATATCCCCAAATTTTTATTGGAACATTTACACATAGCATTGAAGCCAAAGGGATGAAAAATAAATAAAATGGAAGGTGACATTCTTATATTCATAAGAAGTTAATAATTTGTAAATGAAATTTGCAGTTGTTGAAATGTTGCCTGTATAATTAATGATGGACAGATTTCATTAGCTTTACTTTTATTTTTCAATTTTAAGTATGCTGTTCAGAGGAGTGAATTTGATCGCTATGCTAATTTAGCACAATCTGGAGGAAGTTGCTCTTCTACCATTGGAGCAAACCTGACTCTCTTAGTTCGCCAGCTTCTGTTTTTCTATAGATATAATGAAGATTCCAAACGTTTGGTAAGTAGTTATAGTTCATTTTGTTTTCCGTTTTTGGGTTGTAACTTCATTTTTAATTATTTTAGGTGTCAGTAATACATAAACAACTTCTTGTCTGTTTGACCAAGAAAAGAGCTAGACTTTGAGAGGGCAATTTTTCTTTTGCTAAGAGCCTAGCATGATTGGCGAGATGGGAAAGGGAGGCAGAGCATGGGCACTGAGAGTGTGCCAGGCTACACCTCAGTATTGCAGAGATGGGTGGGTTTTTGTTTTATTTTGTGAGCTTGGATTAGGAATGTAATCCTATTTTAGAGTTTATATTAATTTTTGTGTGCTCTTGATTTTGGGCAATTAAAGCCTGAGAAAAGTCTGGAAGTCAGATCCAGACTTGCACAACCCTTTTTCATCTTGTGCAAGGAAGCTTTTCCTCATCCCCACACCTATTATTTCATGCTTTTAATATAAAATTGTCATTCTCCCAACTGTAGATAGAGATAGAGCTTCCTCTGTTCATTTTTGTTTTGGTTTTGGTTTGAAAAATACTATATCGTGATAATCTTAAAATACTTGACATTTCATTTTATATGAAATGGATTTTCTAAACCAGTTGTTCAGATGTAGGTGTGGTTTTGGCTTACTAGATATTCTCTGATAGGAAAAAGACAAGACTTTTAGTTTTCCTGGATTTCTCAGTAGCCTTAGGTATCATTGGCTTTTATATTGTCCTGTCCTGGAGTGATTGCCCCAGGTATCTCTGGAAAATTTTTAAACAACAGTTTTGGTTAGCATCACCAGAATGTGGTACTTGAAGATTTATGCTGATTCATGAAGTTTACCAAGATTCCTTTGTCCTTCCTGGGCCAGTGATAATGAACCTTTTGGGCCTGACCTGTTAAAAATTCAGAAAATCCCTAACTTGACTCTACTGGCACGACATACACTGCCCCCAGATTTACATGCTTATATCAGATAAAAAGGCTGTTGGGCCTCTGTTGCAGGTAAACAGATATACATACAAAAGAGGTCTCTCTGGACCTCCTCCCTGGAAGTCACACCAGAAGGACCTGCAGGGTTTCTGGAGCCTCAGCAAATAATGTGAAAATGCTGACACAATTTTCGGATGCCTTAGGAGCTGCGCCAAAGCTCCATATAGGTAGTCCTTTACTTACACCATTCATTTAAGTTACAATGCACTGAAAAAAGGTGGTTTATAACTGTTTTTCACACTTATGCTGTTGTAGCATTTCTATGGTCATGTGATCAAAATTTAGACTTGCAACTGGCATGTATTTATGACGGTGGCGGTGCTGGGGTCATGTGATCATCTTTTGTGACTTTCTGGCAAGCAAAGTCAATGGGGAAACAAAATTTACTTAAAACTATGTAACTGACTTAACTACAGTGATTTATTTAAAAACCATGGCAAGAAAGGTAATAAAATGGGAAAAACCTCAACTATCTTGCTTTTTTGGGCTCAATTGTCATAAGTTGAGAACTACCTGTAGTTAATAATGAGAAACAATATGTGCAATAGCAAAGGATTTTGGATTTTCAGAATTGCCTAAATTTCCCACTACCATGCCTGTGCTAATAAAACCTCCTTCATTATCCAATTTTTCATTATTTCTATTTAATATCAAAAACTGTTTACTAGCTTTGTTCTGATAAGTAGAAGTAGCTTAGAACTTAGTGAAACAGGAAGCCTCCCCTTTTTCCAGTACTGTCCATATTTTTATATATAACTTTATTAATTGCAATTATAATTTTATGATTCTGAATTACATGTTAAAGTTCATGTGTAAATATTGATCATTCTTTGCATTTTTAACATGCTGAAATTTAGAGTAAGAATGGAGGATTTCAACCACACTGTGATTAAAATTTGGTCCTTATTAGTTTGATTTTCTTTTGCATGATGCAAAAATAACATTATTGTAAGGTTTTAAAAAAGCACCATTTTGTATTTTTAGAGCATTTTCCTACTTTGTGGATTTTTTCCTTTCCAGATATGGATATGCCAAAATTTGATTAAACAAAATTCTCAATTTGTGAAGCAGCTTGATGGTCCTGACAGATTTACATGCTTATATCAGATAAAAAGGCTGTTGGGCCTCTGTTGCAGGTAAACAGATATACAAAGAAATGAAGATAGCTTGCTGTAAATTAATATATGTTCCATGAATTTGGTTTCTGATATGAAACATGTGGCTAATTTGAAATAATATAGGTGTATCATAGAATGGTTTATGTTTTAGGATTCCCTATTTTTCAAATAATTTGGTACTAATTTATTATTAGCATATGAAGGAAATTCTTACAATTCACTATTGTCCATCTGTGCTCTAATAATTAGTTTTCATTGACTTCATTTTAAGTTTCCTTCAGAAATTAGGTATGAAAATGCATTTTACTATATATAAAAATACAAGGGAAACAATGCTATAATTTGTAAAATAGATTTTCTGTTACAGATTGCTACAAAACTGCAATGATGACAGTCTGAATGTTGCACTTCCTATGAGAATGCTTGAAGTATTTTCATCTGAGAATACCTATTTGCCTGTTTTACAAGATGCTAAAAATGTTGCATCAATAATTGAACAAATCTTGCACTATGTGATTCAAAATGGTAAGTATAGTGATTAGCTTTTAGATCTATATTGAATGTTGAACTACATATTTATTGAAGATACTTTGTAATAATTGTGACTAGTATATAGCAATTAAATGAATCACATTCTGCCTTTTCATGCAGCATTTCTAAATTAAATACTGCATGTTTTAGTAATCATTGTATAATGAAATCTTCTGAACTTCCTGGTGTTTTATAACTAATTTTCATGTTTTAAAATTCTTAGGTTTTTTAAATTAAATTTTCACTATGACTAGTGCTGCAGTCTTAATACTACTCTATAGCTAGTGAGTATGGCTGAATTAACTAACTGTTCAATAAACAGGCTTATAACTGGGCTATTATTTTCTGATAAATAATGGTCATGGGCTTCATGGTCTGATCTCAAACCATGAAGCCTACCTTATTAATTGTTTTACTGTGCTTACTGCAATAGTAATGCTGCAAATGCTGCAAATACTGCTTTTATCCCATTGAAATGTATTGAATGGCTTATTACTTTAAAATAAATTGGCAGAAGTGTTTTGATACTGCCTTTATTAAGTTGTCCTTTTCTTTTAGGATACTACAGATCTCTTTATCTCCTAATAAATAACAAGCTTCCATCAAGTATTGAGTATTCTGATGTCTCTCGGGTTCCTATTGCAAAAATATTTTTAGAGAATGTTCTGAAGCCATTGCACTTTAATTATAGTTCCTGTCCTGAAGTTGCTAGGTGAGGATTTTATGTTATGGGAGCAAAGTAGTTTAATATTTCTGCATATTTTCATAATACAAAAAAAGCAATGATACTTCAATGGAGTAAGCATAGGAAGCTTGTGGAATAACTAGTTCAGATTTTTTGAATAATATTTTGATTTTATTGCTTGTTTGTAGACTCATATAAAAGCAGATATTCAGAATAGTTTTGAGGCATAACATAGCATGTAGAATTGATTTTAAATAGTCCAAATGTTAATGGTAAAACACAAGCTGAGAGCTGTAACTTGATTATATTGCAAATAACCCTAAAGGTTGTTAAATTTTCTTTAATGGCAGTTGTAAAGAGGATATGAGTCTCATGCTGGAATGAACAACTTGGGACTTATATTGTATTTGATTAAGTTTTGCCCCATTTTACAATCTTTCTTGCCACAGTTATTAGTTGAATCACTGGAGCTGTTAAATTAGTAACACGGGTATTAAGTGAATCTGGCTTCCCCATTGATTTTGCTTGTCAGAAGGTCGCAGAAGGGAATCACATGACTGGGATGATGAAACTGTCATAAATAGGAGACAGTTTCCAAGCAGCTGAACTTTGATCATATGACCATGGGAATGCTGTGATGGTCGTAAGTGTGAAAAATGGGCATAAATCACTTTTTTCAATGCTGTTATAACTTTGAAAGGTCACTAAATGAACAGTTGTAAGCCGAGAATTACCTGAATTGATCATAAAACCTGCTGATTTTTCATAAATTATTAGAGACCTAACCTTGTGCCTAGGACTGGGGCCCTGTGTGTGTTCAGAGATTGTTCTCATTTGCAATGGTATTTTCATTTTTCATGTTTTTATTTTAAAAGTAGTTTTAAAATACTTTAGAAAGTATTACTTCACAGAGAAAGTAGTGGAAGCTTGAAGCCAGCAGAGGTAGTGAGTCACTCATCAGTAAGTGAGTTTAAACATGCTTGGAATAAACACATGTCCATCATCTGAATAAATAAATAAATAAATAATAATAAATAAAAAATAATAAAAATAATTAATTAAAAAGAAAACAAAAACCCTCAAAGGGCAGACTCTAAGGGTCACCAGGTCTTTTTCTGCCATTAGTTTATTATATTTCTATTTTATTTTTAATTTTGTTCGCCACCCTGGTCACTTGTTGGCCGCATAGATTGATTGATTGAGTGAATGAATGAATGGTTTAAAGCTGCCCAGAGGTATTGAGTGCTGAGCAACTTGTAAGTTTAATTAATCAATATTAATACATGCATTATTAGAGAATGTTCTTTCTTTATTGCAGGCAACAGGTGTTCGCTGCTTTTACAGAAGAGTTCCTGGCAGCACCTTTTACAGACCAGATATTCCATTTCATCATTCCAGCACTTGTGGATGGAGAAACCTGTTTTCCCTACGAACTCTTTCTGAATGCACTATTATTCACAGAAAGTGGTCATTTGAGGGAAAGAGAGAGAGCTCCTTGGCTTTTTTACTTTGTTCTAATAGCTGGAGAAACTTACTTAGGTATGTAAAACAGTATTAATCCATTTCAAGTATATACTCTAAAACAGGACTTGCCAATTTTGGCAACTTTAAGACAGCCATGAATTCTGAGAGTTTGAAGTCAGCACATCTTAAAGTTGTCAAGGTTGGGAAACCTGCTCTATAACATGCAGTCACTCGAAATGGCACTTTGCTTACCACCCTGTGGTTCTTTTCTTAACAAGCCACAATGCCATTGCAGCTGCTAGAAGACATGAGGACTTCCCTGGGGTTTTCCTGCAGTGTTCTGACCATGCGTATGCTGAGATGACGAGAATATGCTTATTTTAAGTGATTTTTCTTTAGTAGTTGTGTATTCTACAGAATGAGCTTAATTATGTTTTCCTTCATAGGTTCTCTTTCAGAAGAAGGGTTGCTGGTGTATTTGCGGGTGCTCCAGTCATTTCTTTCTCAGTTACCTGTCTCAATGTCAGGTACAGATTGTCAGGACTCAGCAAGTGACTCTGAAGATGAAGAAATTAGTAAGATGTCATCCATGCCTGTAAGCTCCTTATTTCCTGTTTTAGATAATATAAAGATCTTTGTAGGCCTGTTTCTTCCCAAAACAATGCACAGAAGAGGTGAGAGATAAAGTAAGAATGATATAAGATGATTGTGTCAGGATAGATTTCCCAGAAATACTTCGTTAAACCACTCTGTTGATGTAAAAATTCATGATTATCCATCAAAGACATTCTTTAGAAGAGTATTGCCCAATATTTGCTTAAATGCTACAATAGTAACTATAAATGTACACATAGATGCACACTAGTTTCATGGGTCTTTACAATGAATGCTTGAGAATGATTCCCAAAGCAAATCTTAGTATAAAGGCAGGAATGTACTGTATGAATGAAGGAGATTTAGGGCCTTAACTTTAAAGGCCCTTTAAAGTTACTAGTCTTTACTTTCAGTTAATTCCAGCTTCAGTCTCTGCACTATCTTTGGAAGTAGCCCTTCATTTGATAATGTGCAGTGGCTTGGGAAGTAAATAGGACATAAATAACATTGGCTACATCAGATTGTTTCAGCAGCTGCCTCTGGTGGAAAAAAATGGTAATGACAGTCACAGTTATTCAGGCACTTTTGCAGATCTAGATAAAAATGCACACTGTCTTGTTAATTCTGGAAAGAGAATTTCAAAGTACCTACTGGTAGTAGTTATATGTTTAAATGTATTACCACATGCCTGTTCTGTTCTATTCTGTTCTGTTCTAGTCTAGTCTATAGTCTATAATCTATAGTCTATAGTCTATATTTTATTCTACTCTACTCTTACAACATTTTTTGTAGTTGATGTTTAGATGCTCAACCTTAAAATAACGACTAAGGCAATAGCATTTCTCATACTCATTGATTTCTTGGGAAGGATGACTACATCATGTTCATGTAATTAAATGTGCAAGGATCTTTTGACCAGTTTGCAGAATGGAGATTCAGAGGTGGAACAGTAGAATAATAAATTAATGTAAAAATGAAAAAGGTAGCTACAATAATCACGCTTTTCAGTAGACACTTACTTCTGACAGATGTCCTTGAAAGTTGCTTCTAACTTAAATATTTTTGTAGAGCCAGTCTAAAAGTTATCTGTGGGGAGCACATGAAAACAGTATAAAATCTATGAAGATTATAGAAAGGATTCAGTATGGGGGAGAAATGTCTTGAAAGGATTCGAATGTACTTTTTAAAAGTTTGTTTGGAGTTGAAATAAACATGATGTTCTGTCAACATCCTACCAAAACAGCAGAACATAATGGCTAAGAAGTATTTGTCAGTTCTTTGAGCGTGGAAAGATGGCTTCTTTAATAATAGTCACACACCTGCTATTTTAGGTCGAAAGGGACCATATTCTTTCTCAGAGAGGAATTTAGTACTTCAGCTTCAATTCTTCAAGCATTTCCTGGGTACTTTTTATTATTAAAGTAATTGTAGAATAATCTATAATGGCACCACTTAAGCTTGATCAGATTTCCTTGCTATAAATGTGAGGGGTTTCTTTTCTTTCTTTCAAAATACATTATAGTGCCTTATTTTATATTACCTTTGGTTCTGCTGATAATTGGACAGTTTATACATTTCCTTATATTCAATGGGATAAAAAAGAAAAAGCATAACTGTATATTTGTGTTGGTACACAGTATTCATTTCCAGATGTTGCAGAATGTTGACAATAGGTTTTACATAATTAGACGTGTTGGTTGCAGTCAACTTTGCAGAAGTCACATAATATTTTGTGGTTTATTGTGGGAAAGAATGGAATTTTAATGAGGGACACTGAATTTGGCAGTGGTTTAATAAAATCCATCTGTTGATTGTGAATAAAACCATCACTTTACTTTGTATGGATTTAGAAATGCCATTCTTATTTGCTGATTTCAAATAGTGAAGAAACATCAGTGTTAATTTTTTTAATATGTTGTTCAAATCTGAGAACTACTAACTGACATGCTATTCCATATATTATTTGCTGGAAGTAATCTATAATGAACCATGGTGGCAATAGTGATGAGAACACAATACTGCAGGCTCTCACTGCCAGGAGTTTGATTCTGACTGGCTCATGGTTGACTCAGTCATCCATTCTGCCAAGGTTGGTAAAATGAGGACTCAGATTATTGGGGGCAATATGCTGACATTTGTAAACTGCTCAAAAAGTGCTGTATAGCACTATGGAGCAGTATATAAGTGCTATAATGTAACTTCCTTCTCTATATGTAAACTTATGAATGTACTTTATTATGAACTTTGCTTTGAAAACTACCTGAATTGAAGGCATTTATTCTGTTAAGTCCTGCTTGCTTGGTTTAAGAGGCTCACTCTGAAGTATTTTCATAAATTGTTTTTAATTTTGAAATAATTCAGTTTGACCAATTAAAATGTAGCCACCCTCTTTTTTTAATTTTACAGGGTGATGGAAGAATATCAGTCCAATATATAACTGAAGAGTGTCTTTCAAAGCTGGACACGAAGCAACAGACAAACACCTTGCTAAACATGGTTTGGAGAGATTCAGCTAGTGAAGAAGTCTTCACTCTGATGGCTTCCATTTGCCATACATTGATGGTGCAGCATCGAATGATGGTGCCAAAAGTGAGGCAAGTGTAAAGAACATATTAGTTCATGTACCTAATCTATTATACTGAGGATATTTTGATCCACTCTTGTATGTGTCTGTAACAGTACTTAGTTAATCTGTTTTGTGATAAGGTGTTATTTTTTATTTTACTTGGACTTATATGCCGCCCCTCTCCTGAAGGACTCGGGGCGGCGTACAACATATTAAAAACAAACAATACAAAAGTTAAGAAATTATTTAATATAGAGTCCAAATAAATAAAATTTAAAAACGGTGGGATCAAAACAATTTAAAATTTAAAATTATTAAAACTAATTACAATTTACAATTTAAAACTGGCCCGACGTGTCCCCAAAGGCTTTTTTTAAATAGCCATGTCTTAAGGGCACGGCGGAAGGCTCAGAGATCGGGTACTGTCCATAGCCCCAGTGGCAAGGTGTTCCAGAGGGCAGGAGCTCCCACAGAGAAGGCTCTTCCCCTGGCCATCACCAGTCGACATTGTCTGGTTGAGGGCACCCTGAGGAGGCCGACCCTGTGGGAGCGAACTGGGCGAAGGGAGGGTATCGGTGGCAGAAGGTAGACAGTAGAAGGCAAGTATTCTGGTCCTAAGCCATGTAGGGCTTTGAATGTCATAACAAGAACCTTGAATTGCACCCAGAAAGCAATCGGAAGCCAATGCAGGTCGCGCAGGAGTGGTGTGACATGGGAGTATCTAGGAACTCCCATAACTATCCGCATGGCCGCATTCTGCACCAGCTGCAATCTCCAGGTGCTCCCCAAGGGTTGAGTAAGGCCAATTAATTAGCCAAGAGCACTTGGCATTGAGGGGATGAGTCCATGCAGAGTACCTTGGCCCTTTTCTTTTCTTTTCTTTTCTTATTCTATCTCAACCTCCAGCTCCCCCTTGTTGTATTTCCATTTGTGTTGCTTTTGTGGGACTGACAACTTGTTTTCTGCTTTCTGGATAAGACTGCCCTAGGGCTCAGAAAATGTTGGAGCTGTCAGTTCTCTTCCCCTCCATCCTTATGTAAAGCAGAGAGCACTGTCATTACGTTCGTCTCATCAAAACCTTGCCTGCAGTGGAATTCATTCACTTGAGACTTTGCTTGGAGGCAAGATGGCTGCTCCTTCTGTTTCCTTCATCCAGGAATTCAGTTCCACCCAACTTCGTCTTCCCTTTCCCTCTGAATTACTTGCATTTTCATGCATTTCTCCTGGAGCTTCGTCTCCTCCCCCATTCCACTCTTTTTTTAAAAAGCTGCTTCTTCTTCTTTTTTAAAAAAGGCTTTATTGATAGATACACAAGTTCTCAAATATTTTAGTATATTATGGAATTTGCTAATGGAGTGCTGGAAAATGGCTGCTGGAGGTAATGAAATATGGAAAATGCCACAGGATATTGCAATGGGGTACTAACAATTTATGACTGGCATTATATTAAGTAGTAGATTATTTAATCATTATCTAGAAAGCCGTGAATAGAAGGCATGCATAGGATGCTAAGCTAAAACCAAATAAACCACAATATCTTAGTATAACATAACAAACTCTGCTTTTAGTGCTAAGTTGGAATTATATTACTTCTTAATGCTCAGGGAAGGAAATCATGTGGAGAGTAAAAATAGATAGGAGCTATTCATTTTTTTTTAAAAGGGAAGCAGTGGCTCAGTGGGTAAGACGCTGAGCTTGTCGATCAGAAAGGTCAGCAGTTCGGTGGTTCGAATCCCGAGTGCTGCGTAACGGAGTGAGCTCCCGTTACTTGTCCCAGCTTCTGCCAACCTAGCAGTTC
>JANHFQ010002234.1:361391-374865 GCA_032468035.1 Aparallactus werneri
CAAAGCTCATCACATACAAGATTTCTTTACATCTTTTCCCTGCTTTCTCTACACATTACTTGAATTGCATCAACTGCCACATTATCTTGTTATTGCTAGCACATTCTGATGTTTCTTTTTCTATCCAATCTTGGATAACATCTTTTTAAAGTGGTCTGTCTCATGCTGTGAAAACAAGCTCCTCAGTGGAATAGCATAAACAGGATATCTATTTAAAAAAATAAAATTTCATCAGGTGAATTATAAGCCGTAGTTTACAATACTAGACAAACCAAACAATTATTAGGTGGAGGTACGGTATATAGTGAAACAGCAATGGAAGCAAACAGGTGCTAAATACTTATTTGAAATTCACTTGCCAGATGGTCCCAATTTTTCAAGGCTTCAAAATAATATGCTATGTTTTTGCATGTGCAATAACATTTCAGCTTGGCAAAGATACATGCTCCTTGAATGGGACTATCCCTTGAGAACTCTGCTTTCTGTATATTCAAGTCATGTTTTCCTTACATGGAAGGCTATATTACATTATTGCTCCATTTAATCTACTGAATAATTTCAGCATGAAAATATTATTAATGAATAGCTATTATTAAGATCAAATTTCCAGCAATACCTGTTTTAAGTCAATAGAATACAATCACTATCTTCAAATTTCCCATTAGGTTTAAACAGCAGCTTGTTTGCAACTTACAAGGACACAATCATGCCATCCCTTCTTTTCTTCATAAAGACACATTCAAGGCTAGTTTTCAATAGGGTGATATTCATCTGAACAGCTGAGACAGAACCCTGCCAGGTTCAATTTGCACAACCAGGATGATTCGTTCTATAATGTCTGTTAAAACATTTTGATGGGGAAAGGCTGCATTTAAATTTTTGTTCCAGGGGATTACTCGATAACTTCAGAATGAGTCTTTTTCCTATTCATAAAAACAGTTTTAGTATAATTTAGATATTCTAAGATTTAGGGATAAATTCTGACACTGAAATTATTCAGTATTAAATCTGGGGAAGTCATATTGTACTCAACATATGTTAATCTATTTTGAGAAAAATATAACACCAAACTATTTATAGAATCAATCAATGATAAAGCTTGGTTTCCTATAATAATCCATAGATATTTTTTATCTCAACAGTAGATCATATTTTTATTCCAATTATTAATGTAGCCAGAATATAAACCATGTTATGCTACTGCTTTAATAACTTTGGTAATTATACCAAGCAGTTATCCAAAATAGTCAACATAGCATCAACATATGGAAACAGTTTGTATTCGGTATCCATAGTATCATATTTTGAAGTTGTATAATAAAGAGGTAAAAACTTGAAAATATTAGTGAGTCCTATCAACAAAACAGAGATTACACATTATTTACTCATGAGCTAAATGCTACATTAAAAACATTTATGCTTACTGAATAAAAAAGCTAAACAAAAAGTAGGCTTCTGGGCCTAATTCAAAATTGCAATAATGGAGAAATAGCAGCAATAATTATATTTTTACCACCAGGAAGGGTAAATTAGTTTGTGAGATTTTATTAACTGTGTATCAAAATAACTTGCTTAGCTATGCTGCTTCTTGATTGATTGAGGTTATGGGGAAGGCAGTCTCACAGAGAGAAGAGGTGTCAACCTTTTCTCCAAAGCAACTGAGAACAGGACAATAAGTAATATATATAAATTTATCAAAGAGAGATCCAATCTAGAATTAATGAGAAAATTCCTATTGTGAAAACAATTGATCAGTGGAACTGCTTCCCTCCAGAGGTTGTGGGTGCTCCATCAGTGGAGGTTTTGAGAAGAGATTGAACAGTCACTTACCTGAACTGGTACAGGGTCTCCTGCTCCAGCAGAGGGTTGGACTACAAGACCACCAAGGTCATTTCCAATTCTATTATTCTGAATTCTATATTTATAGTTCTGACGTAGCAAATCTTTCTGGTTGCTCCTATGAATTGCCATCCTACTACAGAATATATACTGTCTATAGAGCAAATTATCGGCCATACAGGGCATAGAAAAGAGTAAGAATAAAGACTTTTCATATCATAGCAGCAATGTTTGAGTAAGGCCACATTATAATTAATACTGATGAATTTAGACTAAGATTCAGTAAAATAAAGAGCTTATTGAGTGATTTGGGACTTAATGCTCTCTCTCACCTTAACCTACTTTATATAAATACAGTTAGGAGAGTTCCCCTGTATGCTATTCCAAGTTTTCAGACAAAAGATGAGACACATAATCATCATCACTATCATTATAAGCTCTGAAGTTCAAATTCACCACCATTAAATTACCTTCACTCCAATGGACAATAATTGAATCAGTTGTCTTTGTGTTAATCTGTGTGTAATTATTTAAATCTATAAAATCACATTTCTTTTATGTTATTATATCATCAAGTCTTCTTTAAAACTGATCTAAGGTCTTCAAAATCAGGATGATCATTTTGTATTTCTTAGTATTTGAAAAAATGAGGTCCATGAGGAATTGCAGTAAGATAAACCTGTGAAGACTCTTTGAACAGATATATATCCTACCACTCCATATTTTTACTTTACAATACTAATAATAAAAAACCAACTGTTTCCAGTGGTGATAAGTCTGAACTACACTAGCCAGACTTAGGTGAGAAGAATTGGATGCAAAATTGTTTCTCTCTTTCATGAATACAATTTGCAAAGAGAGAACATTTCACTGCTCTTCCTCAGGATACACTGATCTCAGTTATGCGAAATTTATACATATTCCTAAAACATAAAGGTTGAGAATGTGCATAATTCCCTACTGAGAATAAAATAGAATGTCATAGATGCACCTGATAACATAGTCTTAAATAGGCATGCAAGATATCTGAAAGTTCAAGTTTCCTATGCCAAAATTATAATTAGCTCTATCAGTCCCACCAAAAGCACTATTATTAGGTAGCAAGGTATTTAGATTAAACTTGAAAATTTCATTAAGACATTTTTAAATCTATCATTGTTATTATATCTTATCCTTTGGACAACCATGGCTAAATCACTGAATAAATAGTCTGTCTCTATCTTTATTTAATATACAGAGCTGTAAAGATAGCCTTTCTTTATATTTTACTACAAATATTATTGTGCAGCAATGCTTTATCAAGCCACTGTTGAGCTTGAATTACCTATTTGACCTTCTTGATCTAAAAAGCTAAGATGGGGCGGACCCAAAGACAGGAACCACATGGAAATTCCTATAAACCAGATTAGGATATTGAAAAAAAAATGTGGAGAAGGTCATAACCAACTATTTATGTGGTGTTGGTCCATGATTTACTATATGGGGTTCTTGGAGTCATGTGATCTGAAGAAAGCTTTGCCTTCATACAATCATTACAAGCAATCATAAGAGTAGAAAAATATTTCTTTTCTTAAATGTCTAGGTTTGTTGAGACTTCATCAATCTGGATTTTCAATCAAAGTGACTAGTCAGGCTGGCTAGTATTCTGGGATTTGTAATCTAATGTTCAAGAAACTTTGGTTAGGGAAAAGTGATTTATGGGCACCCTCAAGTGGCAGCTCTCAGCCACAAAAGTAATTGGTTTGTGAGTGGAATTCAAACACATGTGAAGTGACAGGCATATGCAATACAATAACAGAAATAGAAGGGTAAAGTCCAATAGCTGAAGTCAGCAGCAGCTAATGTCAAGATATGAAGCAAAATATTTTGCTTGTCAGAAAAATGTATTGATAAACCACTTTTCACACTTCTTTGATGCAAACCTGAAATTCTCTGAAGTTGTGTGATTGTCATATTAGTCTGACCCATGCTTTTAATGAGGTCAAGGCTTGGAGACTTGGGATCTATGGGAAAACAGTTATTGCAGCTGAGTTCTCCGCATTTGATCCCAGTGCCAGACAGTCAAAATACCCCTTGTTATAAAAATAATTACACATTTTAAAGTATTACCTGTTTCAACACATTAGACATTGTTTTCTTCAAACTGTTTCTAGGCAATAACATCAGTCAATAATGAAACACATAGACATTTGCTGTATTGTGGGATGCAGGGATTCGTTTAAGTTGTGTAAATGTTTTAACCTGGACCATTTTTCTAAATGTGAAATACTTACTGCCAAAGTAAAGATTACAAAGACGTTATTAGAAAATATGTAATGTATTATAGGTGTTATTTCATACTATTCAAACAGGTATTTTTGGATAAATCTTTATAGGATATTATTCATTTTAAAAAATGCACTATTTAGAGAGAGAGAAAATCTCTCTTTTTGTCTTTCTGTCTTGTCTGTCTCTATTCCTTATTATAACTTAATTTTCAAAAGTTGCTATTTCCAAAAAAAGGATGTGACAAGACTAAATAAAAATTAAAATAAGATACTTAAGGAATTATGGCACAAACATAATTGTAGGAAACCAGATGAGGAAAACTGTTATACCAGTTCTCTGGAACACAATTCCCTTGAAATCAATTTATGTTCCACTGAATTCAATGAGGCTGCACAGCATATTCATATGGAGCATTTATCAAGGGATTTATTGTGAAACTCTTTGAAATATATTTTGAGCATTTTTATAAAGCTATATGTATGGTATTGATATAAGCAGTAAATAGTGGTAAAGCTTTGCTCAGAGACAGAACAAATCTATTATATTCTTGGATATATTATGTTTCTGGTAGTTTCAACAACATGGGCTTTACTCTTAAAAACAGGTATGTGAATTAGGACGAACAGTCACTATGCCATATAGAAACTAAGCAGAAATGTCTAAATCAATCCACGAGAAAGACTAACGTAATCTTGTAGGTTCAAAAAAGAAGTTTACATATAATATGTCCACTGCCCCGAGTCCTTCGGGAGAGGGGCGGCATAAAAATCCAAATAAATAAATAAATAATAATGAGAATAATGAAAAAATTGCTCTTTAATAATATAATCCAAATCATTCAAGCATATGAAGATTTATCTGATGATAAGATTTCATATATCCCCTACAACTTGCTCCTGCATGAGAAGAGAAGACCGTAGAAGATATCCAAATTTTAATTTTGAAATAATTGCATCAAAATACAGTTCTGATGATCAATTTGCACATGAACCTTTAACAAGGCAAAAGTGGCACAAAATACACCACTCATTTCTCAAGATGAATATAATCCCAATCCAAGTATTGGATTCCAAATAGCAGGAATTTAGAGTTGATATAATTATCTTAGATCTACAAATATAAGCAAATATCACAAATAAGAAATACAGTATATACGGAGCTGCATATAAGTGAATACAGTGTGCAAATAAAGTTTTCAGTTTCATGGACTATTACATAGAGTCAAATGATCTCTTTCAGTATAAAATAATTACTCTATTTGAACAATAAATTTGATCAAGGTCAGTGAAGTCCTAACAAGAAACCCAGGGGGTCAACTAGTAAAGAGTAATTAGTTTTATAAACAAGACCTTCATGGTATAAATGATTGCACAGTAGTTTCTTTTTGGGCTGATTTTGTCCTGGACAGAGAAATGCTGACTTTATTATTTCTACTCACAAGTAAAGAACTTCAGGATACTTAATAAAATCTTAAATAAACAGTCCCAGAGGCACAATTCTTCTTGCAGAGTGCAGTTTAATTTATTGTTATATAACCACAGACTAAGGAAACCTAAGAGAAATGGGATCATGAAGCAGCCGAGCTTAGATTTCGCTAAACAAAATGGGTTTGAGTAAGATGTCAAAGACCAAAATATGTTTAACATAGAATTTGATGATCAGGATCTTAGCATTCGTGTGTTTTCTTTTACAAAAGGTTATTAGCAATCTTGTTTTCAGGAACATGAATAAGTGTTATGCTTGTTGCTTTATCTGTTAAAAATATTTTCCTTTTGTTCAGTGGGAGGAACTTGAAAGTACATTCCATATTCCATACATTCCTGGTTCTCAGTGTAGTACAGAGATTCAGCACACTGGTTCTAATAGATGGTACTAGGCAGGTAAGGAAGGACTTTCATTGCCTTCCATTTTCCAAGGCATCGTTGTTTTATTGAAAATAGTCCATCTCCCTCCTCCTATTTCTACTTTATAACTCAAAGTTATCTCTTAACCTTTGCTTGGTTCATGCCTCAAACAACCTTGAAACATTCCATTTTCTCCTATTCTTTACTATAATTTGACATTTCTTCAGTTCCAAATGCTAGCTTCTAAGTCTTAGCAGGTGTATAAAGCTTACAATGAGAATTTTTCTCTATTTTCATTCAAAGATCAGAAGAGCTAACCCTGGAACCTGTTTACATGAAGAGCACATCCTGTGATAGAAATAAATTTTCTATTCTGCTTTATCTTCTAACTCAACATGATCCTAATTCAGGATGCCCTCCCCCCATTTATGCTGTTATTACAAGTTCTTTCATTTCAGCTTCTTTTTCATATTTATCTACCTCCCTTACCCAAGCTGCATTCTTGTTATATTTCTTTGAGTTATCCCATATCTGCATCCAGAACTGCACTATTTCTTCTTTGACAGCTACTGATGATTCACTGCAGTTTCTCCATTGCTGGATTGGTAGAGACATTACTGATTCGATTGAAACTGATGATTCTGCCTATAATTTGTATTTCAAGCTTTGCATCTGCTGATCTTCTTGGCCAAAACTGTTGTTTGCTGCTTTATTATTTCCAGTGCTTCCTTGATCTTTGTTTCTTAATGATAATTCTTCATTAGATATTCTTTGGTCTTCTTGTTCTTCAGCTTCTTTTATTACATATCTGTTCTAGGTTGCTTGCATTTGAACTTGCTGGTCTTATTTTCTCAGTCTAATCTTCCATTTTGATGGTGCTTTGGCTTTTTTTCTTCTTTGTTGATTTTGAATCCCAGGTATTCAGTTATAACTGCAGTTGTGTGATACATTAGTTGGTTTGTTTTTTACATTGAGCTGGTGCTTATATTTGATATTGCAGTGTTGGCATCTTTTAGTGCTTGTGCTAGCTGTATCTTAAGAAAAAGGTTTGATGCAAGCAACTCTATTCTTATGTTTTAATGCTGTTCTAGATGCTCAGTTATTCTTTCTTTTAGTTCTTCTATTTCTTTAATTAGAGGTCTTTGTTCTTTCTGAGGCACAGTAGAGGGTGCCTGGTTTCCAAATGAAAACAATTCTATATCTCTGCTCTTTAATACCAATTCTCCCTTGGTTGCCTCTACAGTCTGAGTTACTTCTCTGCCTGGATAGACCTTGGCAGTTCTTTCAATTCTGCTTCTGTTAATACTTCATTTCATATTATAAATCTATGTTAATCTGCTAGCCTCTGTTCTGTTATTTCTGATTCTTAATGTTGTTCTTTCCAAAATTGGTACATTCATTTTAAATATACTTTTCTTGATGTACTTGGTCTATAATAACATATTATTTCTTTGTTTTCAATTACTGTATATTTGCCATGGGTAAACACATTTCCTTCCAGTAATTTTCAGCAGGTCCTGGTCACGTAATACATTTTTCACCAGATGTCCAGGAACTCTAACATCTAGTGCAGCCTCTGGGAAATGACTGAGCCAGTATGGCCTTCTATAATTTACCATATTTTTTTATGAGAGAGGTTCTCTTCATCAGACTCCTCTAAAGAGACCAGTAAGGTTGAATTTCTCACAGCATACAAGTCCCACAGACAGGTCACAGATTATTATTATTATGATTCATCGCACATCTAGCCAGATGTTCAGACTGGATTTGCCATTTTTGTCTGCTCAGTCCCATTCTAAGGACTTGGGCTAGGCAGGGATCTAGATATTTGACGGTGTTACAGATATCATCACAGGATGGAAATTGTTCTGAGTAAAGCTGCCATTTGCAATTGACTAATAGTGAATTTGTCAATGCTGATGGAGTTCAAGTGGTACTCCAGTTTTTTGGAGATTCCACCCATGGCCATTATTATTATTTAATCTTCAATTTAATTCACAGTCTGGGACTGGTAAAAATTTAACAGTTCAAGTCCTAACCAATGACCTAAGACTTGTTAAGGTAACATCTGAGTATATAGGCAGTTCTGAGTAAGGTGGATTTTTTTTTTGCAAAGTCAGAATATTCAGGTCTAATAAGTTCAAGTGTTCCTTGTAACTAGGCAGCCCTTTGGATATTGTTCCAAGGGCTCCTATTACCATAGGTACAACCATTGATTGCTTCCTCCACAATGACTCAACTTCAATTTGCAGATTGTGATATTTCATTATTTGTTCTAGCTATTTCTCTTCAATTCATGTATTGCAATATCATTGAACCAGACTTTTTTTCCTTTTCCACAATAGTGATGTCAGGCATGTTGTAACCCAGATGTCTGTCTGTTTGGATTCAAAAGTTCCACAATGGTTCATCCCATAGTCAGCCAGATGTAGTTGATGTTATATGGTACCTATCTTGCCAGAGGTGACTCTAGGTGGCTTACAATCATTCATCTTAGATACTAGCAATACTGTGAATGAATTCAAATCACTGGGGTCAGATAAGATTACATAGATTACATCCAAGAATACTAATTACTAAAAGTGGCAGATGTAATCTCAATGGCACTGACAAAAACCTTTGAGAACTCCTGGAATAATGGAGAAGTGGTAAAAGATTGAAGAACATTCTAATCTTTTCAAAAACGGTGGGGAGGAGTAGACACAGAAAATTACAGACCAATCAGCTTGACATCAGTGCCTGGGGAAATTGTAGAAAAGATAATCAAGCAGTAGGTTTGCAAGCACTTAGAAAGGTACAGGTGAGTACTAGAAGCCAGCATGAGTTTGTTAAAAATAGGTCATGCCAGACAAATCTGATTTTTTTAAAAAAATAAAGTTATTAGATTAGTAGACCAAAAAGTGCTCTAGTGTATGCAGACTTCAATGAGGCATTTGATGAAGCTGACCATAGCTTCTTTGTAGATGAAATGGAATTATGTGGGATGAATGGTCCCACTGCCAGCTGGATTCACAGCTGATTAAATAACCATACCAAATACATTGTGTAGTTTTATTAAGTAGTAGAACATCCTGGACTCATGGGTATTCTATCACTGAAATTTCCCCCCTTTTTAATATGTATATAATTTTTATTAAAATTTTAAAAGCATTAATAAGTACTAATGCAAACTAAATTAAAAGAGATAAAAGAAGAAAAGAACAGAAAAAGCTAAAATGCAATAAGACAAAGAGGTTTTAAAAGCACCTTTTTCCATTTTTATGCAAACAGTCCATAAGAATGTCCCCATCACCAATAAATGTTGATATTACCCTTTCATTAATCAAAGAAATTAGTTTGTCCTTCTCAGCAAAGAAAGATCATTTGCAACCATTCTTCCAGGGTGGATGATGCCAAATCTTTCCATCTTTGAATGTTTTCAAACAAAAGCTAAACAACCATAGCATAGACTGAGGATCCCTGCCTTGGGCAGGATGTTAGAATAGAAGACCAGTCCCATTCAACTCTGTCATTCTAAGATATAGCGTTTCTCAAACATAAAAATGGGTGTCTTATTGGTATTGATTTTTAAACTATTTGCCTATTCAACAAACTGCACTGGAAGTCAAAAGAAATGAAATGCTGGCTTCAGATCTAGCATATACCTAGTATCTCTGAACATGTATCTATGTTCAGCAAAGTGTACAAGCATAAGCAAAACACCCCAAAGTGACTTATCCTGCTGTTTGTAAATCATTCACATTTCATTAAGTATCATGTCAAATATTTTCTGACTGATGGTAATTGTCAGTAAAAGCCGGATGGAGTGTAAAGAATTTGCAAATAATTTTAACCCTAGCATACACAAGAAATTGTTGGAAAATGATGCATTAAATATATTTCTGAATTTATTTAAATATTCTACCTCTTTAAAAAGTCATCTCTCACAAGCAAGTATGTGAGTGTAACGTGTCGTCAGCAGCAGCAGATGCTTGCTTCAGCATCTGACAAACTGGCCACCTCTCGTGTTATCCCAGCATGTTCATGGCCTAGAGGACTTGGAGTGGAAGTAATTTCCATATCAAACCCAATTTAGATGAAACATCTTGGTTTAAAGAGAGAGAGAAAGGGAGAGAACGCCTGTGCATCAATAGCCCTTTGATTAGATTTTTATCTCCTGAGCAGACAAATATGAATATTTATTACCATGAATGCAGATTTTTTTTATCTTTCCATCACTCTGATCTTGAATATTATCCACCACTAATTTTATGAAAATTTGGGCAACATAATGTTTTCACATAAACTGACAGTTCTCAAGATAATCCCATTATTGTTTGGTGGAAAAATGAGTTTCCACTTATTCATGTGTTAACGAGGGATTAAGTATTGTTTTTCATCACCATAATCTAAGATGGGCTGAAAATTAAAAATGGAACATTGTATAGAAAAGAAGAGCTTTTGTGCAATAGAATTTGTTTGCATTCTCTTTAGGGGAATCTATAGATTAGCAGTTTAATAATCAGCATCTTTTATGTCTCAGCTGAAAATAGCATCATGGAATTCTCAATAGCATTTATAAAATAAATCCATTGTCTTTCCAGCTCAGGGCTAACTTGGACACACAGGCACATGCACTCACAGGCTGAAAAACAAAACAAAATAAAAACACAATATCTCTCACAGAAGGAAAATAAAACAAAACTCTATGTCTCCCAAGAGTAACAGGTCAAGACTTTTCAAATGTATGACTAAGATTGTTGCCCTAACTAAGAGTATTTTTCTTTAGTTTTTCTATTCTCACATAATAATTTGAAAATAAGTGTTCTTTTTTTCAACATAATAAGAGATTTATTTATAAAATACTGTAGGTTCATTTTTTTCTTGACAGAAGGCAAAACATCTCCTTAAAGAAATGGGTCTAATCTTTATTTATTCAAAGTTGCATGCTTTATTTTTCTATAGTCAAAGTAATTTACAAGACATAAAAGGAAATAGTAACCAAGATTTCACTGAAGCAATTTACCATAAATTCTCAATTCCTTAAAGGTTATGTAAATTCTGCCCATTTTCTTTTAGAACATTTTATGGAAGAACCATAGTGGTGGTAGACAATAACAAGAAGGAAGTGGTATAATTTTTGTAGTGATAAAATGATAGATGTAACAGTGTCAAGTGGCAGCAACCTTGAGAAAAAGGATTATGAGAACCTGGAGAAGTACCAGGCCTGAAGGAGAAACTGGAGAGGATGTGGAAAGTAAAGGCAAATATGATCTCAATGGTGTCTGTGTGCATGTGGGTGTGGGTGTATATCACACATTCATACACACACACATATATCTACTTTGTGATCTAAGCTGTTCCACTATACATTGTGCATTGTGTACATAGTTTGTATTTGCATTGTCTGTTTTCCAATCAATCTATTGCAGCATTGTATTAAAGACTCCATTTCAAAACTGCTAATTTTCACCAAGCCAGTTCTCTTTTTGAACAAAGTACTATTTGTTTGCTCAATTCTTAACTAAATTTGGCTGATCTCAAAGACTAAGTGATTTGATTAGTAACTTGGATGAGAGACCATCAGTCAATCCGAAGGTTTTTTCCTATTGGGAAAAAAATGTCTGGATTTGTCTATGAAGATTCTCAACCAACTAGGTCATGGATGTCCCAAAGGTGCTTTTCAAAAGACAACTAGACTTTCCCCTTGAAAATGTGTCTCTTCTCATCCAAGAAACTTCTTCAGTTTTTAACTAGAAGAAAAACACAAGAAAGTCCAGTTGCCTTTTGAAAAACCACTTTGGTACATATGAAGTAGGAAATTTCCTTTCTTTTTTTTGATCCTGTAAGAACTCATCATTTGAAAACAACCCAGTTGATCTTAAATATTATCTGAAACAAATCCACCCAACTCTGATAAAAGGGGCAGAGTTGGTTTCACTGGAAAAAGCTTTCATAATATTGGTCCCAATACTTCATTGCTATCTTATCTAAGGGGTCGAGATGACGCAGCTAACAACAACAAATCTTATCTAACCCTGATAACAATAGTTCTGTGGATGCATTAGCCCCATGAGTAGCTCCTACAGGTCTCTACGAATAGTGTACTTAGACTGAGCCAACACATTTTGTACTAGTCCATTGTTTACTTTCTGAAGCTTTCTTATATTGGCTGGATTCTCATAACATTACACCAGTGTTTATATTTGCTTAGTATGTTTTGTATACATGTACAACTTAGCTGTTTCGTGAACTATGGCTTACAGCCATTAAACTGTTGTGTGAATACAGCCAATTAATGGCTAATTAACGATTTTGCATCATGTGTAAACCTACTGACAGTTGTGCAATTTCCTAATGCTGTTGCATTGGCAATCTCAAACAGGAGGAAATATTGAGCTCATAGTGTTAATATGAAGATTAATTGAAGCATCATGTTTTAGTGACATGCATGAATACAGCCAGAGAATTAGCCCTGATCCTAGAATACTTTTAAATTGCCATTGATAGAGTCAGTATGAAGCATTATCTTGACCTTGAAAAATATGAATGTGTTTTCCATGGCAAAATCGTTATAAATCTGCCATTTTCTTCTCTGCTGCTTTAAATGGAGGTCCTTTGGATCTCCCATGCAGTCTGAAACTTATGAAGAAGAATAAGCCCATTAGTTTGATATGTCCAGCAAGTTAGACTGATCTTCCTCTAACCCAGTGCCCTTCAGAGATGTTGGACTACCATTCTGAAGCCATGGAGGTGCAGTGGTTAGAATGCAGTATTGCAGGCTGACTCTGCCCACTGCCAGGAGTTCAATCCTGACCAGCTCAAGATTGACTCAGCCTTGCATATTCTGACGTGGGTAAGACCCAGATTGTTGGGGGCAATATGCTGACTCTGTACATCACAAAGAGTAAAGCACTATGGAGCAGTATACAAGTCTTAAGTGCTATTGCTATTCTGACCATCCCCTGCGAGGCTGCACTTGCAGGAGTTGGTAGTTCAACATATCTGAGTGATTGTTGATTTATACCTTGGAACAAAAGGATTCTATTGTTGGAAGCAGCATTTCCAAAAGCAAGGAATCGACCTGGGGAGATTTTTGGTGGTCTTGAGACTTAGCCTTTAAGAATTGAAGGGGATTGAAGGGAAGAAAGCAACTGTCTTCTCAGTGTTTTACTCGCTGATTAAAACAGGTATTTTACAGAGAGCACAAAAAGGTTGAAATTGCCTTTCCCTATTTCTTTTCTCAGCTCTCTTTATTTTAAACACTCCCAAGTAGATTGCCTATAAAGCACATTAATTCTCTGCATTTCACAATAATGAAACATTGAAATCATAAGCATACCTTTTTGCTAATAACATTTGGTTGGTGGGCTGCTTGATGCATTGCTAAAGATCCGTCCTTAGAGTTAACCTCAGAACACATGCTGTAAAAACAATCAGGACGTTTGACTTTTATTAATAAACCAGTAAACTCCCGATTCTCAAAAGAATCACAAATCCAAGAAAGGCAATCCCTTTCTGTTCCCTCCTGGGTAATTATTTAT
>JANHFQ010002238.1:33023-44555 GCA_032468035.1 Aparallactus werneri
CTGATACATTAGCAGATTTTAAGATTAACAAACAGAATATGATGTTAAGAAAAAATGTCTAAATAGAGGATCAAACAGAACTGATAAAAATGGGATTTAAGACTGAAGAAAAAAGTCAAATATATGGGTATAAAGATGACAAATGCAAATTGGGTATTATTTCAACATAATTACCGTAGTTTGAGACACAGAATGCAGTTAAAAAATAATTACAATTGTTATTATTGGGAGACTTTTTGTGATAAAAATGAATGCTTTGCCTAGAATGATTTTTTCAGATTGTACCGGTTTTACAATTGATGCACCCTTTAAAGAATAGCAGAAGGATATATCTATGTCTGTAGGGAAGGGAAAACACCATGTGTTGAATATAAGGTCTTGCAAGAGGCAAAGAAAAGAGAAGGAATGGGTTTCCCATCTTGAAATTGTATTTGCAGCTTGCTGTTTGGTTTGGATGAAAGAATGGGTGTTGTTGAGAAATAGAAGACTTTTGGAGTAGAAAGACATGACCTAAGATTCCAATGACATTGATAATTGTTGCACAATAAAATCAAGGTTAATGCAAGTTTTAAATGTAGATTATGTTAGACATGCCAATTGAGAATATGGAATAGGTACAGAAATAATGATGAGAAATAATAGACAAACATTCTGTCAAAGGGAATACAAACCAACATCAACTGATGGCAGAGGGACATAGTTGTTAATAGTTTTCCTACTGATAGGTTTAAGAAAGATTCAAAGTAGATAAAGCATTTATGAAGCTGAATATTGTAAGACTGACTTTGAAACAGAATTGTATACAAATGATGTACATATGATTGCTAAAATGTATAAACTTTACTGAAATCTGAAACAGAAGAATAAGTATATAATGGGAAATTATGTGGTTAAAAGGATATATAGAAAGCATAGAAGTGAAAAAAATATTCATACAATTTTTACTTTACATACTTCTATCTGATATTTAGATAGATGGAGATGTTATTAACCAGATGGCATCTATTTCTTAAACCTTTTTTTAAAAATGACACCATTTAACTACTGTATTAAGCTCAACCATCCTGGTTATTAACTAGTTTTCTTGATTGATAAGTGGGTTCTTAAGTGCTCTTTCTACTACATGTGGAATATTTGCTCACTAGCATATTACACAGATGTGCTTACTCCATCTGTAAATATGGAGATTTCTTAGTTATGGGCCATCAATAGGGTTTTTTTGTGTGGCACACCTGCGAGTTAAGTATGTAAAGAGTTAACATGACAGCTCAATGTAGATGTCACTCTGGAACCTAGACACTATTTCAATTATGTCCTTATATAACTTCAATCCATAGATAGATAGGTAGATGCACACACACACAAATGCTGTACGTATCATCCAGCATGATTCTCAAGTCTAAATATAGTAAAATAAAATATTCCATCATTTAATATACAGTGCTTTTTAATTAATAGCATTAATAACAACTAAAAGACCCAAAGAATATTAGCATTACAACAAACATGTAGAGAACTTAGTCTACAGCTATTCCTAAAATCTTTTATTTGAAGCCATTGTCAGCCCTCCTCCCAACAGGTAGATTCCAAGATTGGGAATCAACTGGAAAGGAAGGCTAGGAGTACTGTCATTGAAAATTTGCCATAATAATGAAACTCACAAGTCTGATTGGGAAGTACCTCTTCCCAATGAATACCCATATGAATTCAGGAGGTCTATGTATGACCCGTTGCTACATACAGTACTTTCTGCCTCATTTGGATTTAATTTATGCTTTTCAACAGATCTGGCCTATCTTCATCAAGGTCATCATTAGACTTCACACTTGCACTCTAAAAATATTCTCTTTTTACAATAATTTATTTCCCAAGTAAAGGATCTCCCTACAGGAGCACAAATCAAGCATTTGTTCTTTATAGTATGACTAGCTTTTTGACCTGGCTTCGCCTGGGTAGTCCCCCAGGCCATTTGGCAGAGGGCACAGCGGTCCCTGGTGTGCGGCGTGGCTCCCAGTGGAGACAAAGGAGGCTGCACCGCCGGGACTGGGATTAAGGCACTTCCACCATTAGCGCCCATCAGCTGAGTTAGCAGCCAGAACAGCTGCTGGGCGCTAATGGCAGAAGTGGGTTAACCCTGGTCCCAGCGGTGCGGCCTCCTTCGTCTCCGCTGGCCTGCACCGTTCCCAGCACTACCACCGTGCCCTCCCATGTGGCGGCTCGGGCACAGGCAGCCTTACATGGTCCTGGTGGCACAGCCTCCTCCATCCTGTCCCAGATGGCAGTGGTGCCTCCGCCGCTGCCAGTTCCCCGCCACTGACTCCTCCATGGGTGATCATCCTGGTGCATCGGTGATCCCACATTGCTGCCTCCTCAGCTTTGCAAAGGCCTGTGCTATGCATGCGGCACATGCGCCGTACTGTCCTGGCTTGCCGGTCAGTGTTGGGGGGGCAGTTCAGGAGCTTTTTTAGGGGGCACAGAGGCCCCTAAAATATGACCCCCCCCAGTGCTGATCTCCGGAAGGTAAGGTAAGTATGTGTTAAGTTTGGGCATGATTAGTGCAGGCATGTGGAAGGCTATATGGCACATACACACTCATAAACTTACACACTCACACTTGTGTTTTATATATATATAGATAATGCATTTATACTTGCTCATAGTTCTTCCGAACATTAAATTAGGTAAAGATTTCCCAAGTGACAGAGATTATGAGTGCAAGGGAGTAAGAAGGTATTCCTAAATTATTATGCTCAGAATTTTAATTCAGTCATGTGTTCAGATTTCATAAAATGAATAATATAATAAAATATTTTCAAATGTGAATATTTTTGAAGCATTTATAAGCATCTCCACATTATTTGCAACAGTATTAAAAGATGTTTCAAAGAACATAGATTCTGTTAAGCCATTATTTAACATGAAAATACAAGATGAAGTGAAATCACTTTGCTATCATAATGTTCAATCTATTTTATTTTCGATTTGCATAATTTGCTTTGGCTGCTAAGCAACAAATCAAATGTATCTTGATATATTTCATATTTAAATGCATTACTGTGTTTCCTACAGTCCTCTTTTGCAGAAAATACAGTTGCAGAACAGCTGCTTTTGGAACAGTAATAAAGGCTTTATATTGGCTACAATATATGAAAATCCAGATACATTTTTTGCTTTCAAAAACAACTTTCCAATAATCTATCAACAACTCTCTGTCATGGACCAGAGATGCATTCTTGATTGTTATCCAGATCAATAATTGAAATATAAGTTCAAGATGAATATGACTATCTTGGGAAGATCATTTAAATCACACTAGATGTGTTCTAGAATCTCTTTTAGAAAAATATGGAAGTAGGTTTTGAATGGACTCCTAAACCTAAATCTGAAATTTGGTCTTGTTAAGAAACATGTTGAAGGCTTTAGTAGAAGCATGCTATGCAAACAGAAATAAATTCCTGTGAGTTCAGTTAGATTTATTTTATAACTGAATCTTAAAATAAGCAGCAAACACATTCATTTTCCTTTTCACAATATAAAAGCCAAAAAGTATTCATATATTTATTTCTTAATCAAGCACACATTTCATAATTTCAGTTTTTTATTTTTATTGTTTCAATCTATATTACACTCAGATTATATCAAAATGGAGCTCAAGATAGCAAACAACCATTTTCAAAAATTCCAAAAATGTAAAACTTAAAAATCAAGATAACTTCAAGAGTTATCAGAATGCAGACACAGAGAAATAGTGAGTCTTTATATTCTGAACTGAAATATCTTAAGTAGTCGGCTCTAGACAGTATGAATAATATACCATATTATTCTTTTAACCAGATTCCCTTAGCCAGTCAATAATGCCAAGACAGTGATATGACCTTTACAGTTAAGTTTCTTTGTGGAAATAACTATGATCTGCTGAAGCATCAGAAGTAAAATAGGATAACAATGTTTGCTTGTGAACTGATCCTTATCTCCATGAATTCACAGTAGATTTGATACCAATTTTTTCCAGCTGGGTATCATTAGCCTTGATAAATGACATGCATTTGAAGTCCTGTGTAAACTGCTGGGACAGCTAAAATTTTCCTTATTATTTCCAGACTAAGTACATTCTATCAGAAATGGGGGCAGAAAGGATTCAGAAATAAAAAATGTAGGAGAAAAAACAAAGACACTGACAGAAACCTACAGAGATGATAACAGGAATGGAATGTCACTATGGACTGCAGGGAAAAATGGGCATCATCTCAAAAGAGGATTTTGTCTTTCAACCTAAATATATCCAATAGGGACTTCAATAAGATGTTTACAAGTAGAGAAACATGAAAGAGAAAGGAAAGAGATGGGAGTAGAAAGAATTACATACATTTTTAATAGAGTACTAGCAATGTAGTTCACAGGGCATAGTACAACAGTGTGATTAAACCTGGGTGGAATCACCAGGAATGAGGAAAAACAAAACTATCATAAAATGCAAGTCTGTAATTAAAAGCAATAAGGTCATTATGTTTGGAATTAAATGCATAATCCAAAAAAAAATAATTCTATTTGTAATTTCAGTTCTGCTAATAATAGTGTAAAGTATGTTTATGTTCAACAATTTTATGCTTTTAGCTTTGGAGTAGGAGATGAAAATAAACTTTATAAACTAAGGGAATATACGATCCAATGCAAGGGTGGTTTGCAAAACAGTAATGTGATTGTGGTAAACAGAATTAGTATAAATACTATTTTTCTTTTTATCTCACACTTAATTTCTGTGGCTGATTATTTCTTATTCCATTTCTATGCTTAATATAACACTGCTTACCCTGAAATGAAATTGCGTGATGGGTAGTAAATAAAGGGTTCAGTGCAAGGAAAATAAGATACCTTTTATTAAGCAATTTTTTGAAGTTTCTAAAATCATAATTCTCAACAGTTAGTAACCTCAGTGAAATAAAGGTACTGAAAAACAGGAATTGATCTCCATTTAATGCCAAGGAAACAAGTCAATGGTAAGTCAATATTAAGAGCAGCGGAAAAACGTATCTTGCTCTTTTGATAATATAAGATATGGAAGCTTCACTCTACAAGCAGGTTGAGTCTATTTGATTAGGATCTTTCAAAGTTAGTTCAGGACTTAGTTGTATTTAAAGAGTGAATCTACTGAAATCATTGAGGTTTAATTCAGTCTTAGGTTATATCAATAGATACATTCTACATAGGCTGACTTCAGAACTAATTTAATATTTAAGCTAAACAAAAGCAAATTAAATTAATAGTAGTTGACCAGGTTCACACACAATCTGAAAGATACTATGGTATGAGCCACAATGGTTCAATTCACTCAACATTCTGAAGATTGTTCCTCATGATCACATTAAAACATACACATACATCCACATGCACACATACACACGCACAATTATATTACACCCCCGGTCCTTGAGTTGACAGAATTTATACCATCATAAAGAATGATGTCCTGATCACCAAACTGTATTCTGTCATAGTAATGGAGCTTCTGACTGGTACTGTCTTTACTACTTTAATGAAGGACATTCTAAGGGCTGACCCTAGGTGTATGCTTCCCAGAGCATTCCCAGCAAATGGGAGAATCTGCCAGTTGCTCTCCTGAAGGCAACCTGGTGCCAAGCCATGGAAAATTTTGTAAGTGAAAACAGCCACTTTAAAGTATACCTGGAAGCTTATTCTTAGCCACTGTAAGTCTCCAGCATAAACACAATGTGCTTCCATCCAGTGCTAGGGGGTAAATGAGCACACTGGCCACTGTGTTCTGGACCATTGGCAGCTTCTGGCTCATGGTTTTTTTAGAGGCAGCCCCAGTACAGCATATTACAGTACAGGTAGCCCTTGACTTATGACTGGTCACTTAAAGACCATTCAAAGTTATGACAGACTTCAAAAAAGCTACTTCGTGAATGAAAGCAAATATATATATCCCAGGATAATGTTGCAGGATCCAAGCTGGGTTGGTCACTGGGACTAGAGGTTTAGTCTTCTGAGATTTCTGGTAGACACATTTCGGTAGACAGAAGGTCCCCTAGGATGGGCTCCAGCATGAGTCCAAAAGCTCGGGAAACTAAGTCTCTGGTCCCAGTAACCAATCCAGATTGGATCCTGCAGCACTATTTCAACCTATCCTCAAAGTTACAACTGCAGCACATACACTGTTTCTTCTGCTGATGAGAATATCCAGGAAGGTGTGTGTGTGTGTGTGCGCGCGCGCGTGTGTTTAATACCTTGTGAATATTGCTCCCTCATGTGAGATGTCCAGTCTTTTTTATAAGTTCTTCATATATTTTTAAAATAAATGTTTCCCTTTTATGTTTTTTTTACATTTTTATAAAGGTCTTTTTCTGTTTATAAAGTTCTTTTTATAAAGTTTTTTTGTGAGTTCTTTATAAAGGTAAGCAGAATAAAGCTAGGAAGAAATAAATACCAATCAATTAAGAAGCTAGTAACAAGAACTTCAGGTTTTTCTATGATTTGCTTTTTTATGTTTTTATTTTAATTTTTAAGCTGTCCATTTATTTTTGAAGGTTGATATTTTTTTCTCATGAGAAGCGTGAATCTAGAAAGTATGTATTGTATAATGAACAATATAAAAACAATAATGTTAGAAGCAGATGTCAAAAAAAATATCTGGAAACCAATTTAGGATTGAAATTAGGTTTCAAAATCAGCTGCTCTTCTACTTAAAGAATGAACTGCTATAGATTCCAGATCATTCTGCTTTCAAAATAAGAGGCAGGTGAAAATCACCATCATGTTCAAATAGAGTAGCTTTGGACCATGATTGGTCTATAAATGTAGTTAGTGTTTTATATCCAGCAATTGTTAGAATTGTTTCATAATGATTTCATTAAATTTGTTATAGTAAATACACTTAACAGAACTTTACTGTCCTTGGAAATCTATTTCTTGTCTGGACAGCTAAGAGAAGTCTGATGACAATGATGAAGCTAGAGATACTTAATGCCCTAAGAAGCAATAGTGAAACATAAATATTAATACATTTCAGATTGAAAACAGCTAATTAAATATTGAAACTGTAAGAAATATAATTTATTTAGAATGCACTAACTTCTTTTCAAACATAAAACTTTAACTAACATAGTAATCAGTATTTCTTTATCAAAGGTAAGTAAATAAAAGAATAGAAAAGTACCGATATTTGTTTCCAGTAGTAAATTAAATTAAACAAAAATCCAGATCTGTGACTAATATGTCTGACTTATGGAAAAAAGTTATTTGCATTAATATATTCTAAAACTACTTTAAAGTAGTTTTAGTTAAAGTTTTAATTCCTTAATGTAGCTTTAGATAGTCATTTTTTCTCATGGATTTTGAAAGTAGCAACTATAAATACTTAATTCTCTAAATTTAACATTCAAAGTGTTTTATGATAAAGCAACTAAACTTTTTAATTTGAGAGTTTATACATTTAGTTCCATGTATTAACTCCATAAATAGCTTTTAAAGATTGCTGAATATGATATTAAGATTTTAAAGATGACCCAATGGTTATTAGCCACCTGAAATATTTTGAAAGTTCATGAAAAGGTCTTAAATGAACCATAAAGTTATTTTTTTCGGAACTATTATCACTTTGTACAGTTGCTGAAGGAATGGGTGATAAGTGACGTCTACTACTTTCATTTGCTTCCCCACAATGTTCCCATTAGGTAGACTTACCATGCCTCTTTCTTCAATTACTGCCTCTAAGACTTAAGCAAAATGGGACAAACAGCTACTTCTTGTTTTTACAACTCAGTTGGTAGGTAGCAAGTTCAACTTATCTTAAAGGTTCTATTCAGAGATTGGAAGAAACATTCTAATACACAAAAAGGAGTGATTTCCAGAGTATTGTCTATAGATCTTTATACATATGCTGGAGTGTTTTCTAGTGCAAACCTGTATTTTTTATGGCCTCCAGATCACACCCGGCCCTTGGGCTGTCCCTGTCAAGCCCACACGAGGTCAACTGGAAGTTAGAAAATAAAATATATACACAACTATGTGGGGGCAGGAGGGAAGCCAAGTGTGCTCTTTTAGTCAGCTGGTGAAAGAACAGAAGAGCAGCAGTCAGACTAGGGAAAGGTTCCGTGTTTCCTCTTCCCTCAACACATGGGCATCGGTGGCACAATTGGTGATCTAGTGGTTGGTCCTTCCACAACAACCCGAGTTTCTGATGTGGCCCCGAGAAAATTAACTGCCCATCCCCGCTTTAGTGGTTTCTACTATTTAAGAGTCTGAACTTGCTAATCTAGTTTTCATTTCTGAGGGGGGTGGGGGAAATGGCCTACTGATTAAGGTGCTGGGCTTGTTGCACAGAAGGTTGGCTGTTTTATACCCAAGTACTGTGAGACAAGGTGAGCTCCTGCTCTTGCCCCAGATCCTGCCAAACTAGCAGTTTGAAAGCATGAAAATCAAGTAGATAAATAGGTATCACTTTGATGGGAAGGCAACAGCATTCTGTGCACTCAACGTATAGTCATGCTGGCCACATGAGGAAGGAAGAATTTTTGCATAAAGCCAGCCCCCTCAGCTAAGAAACTGAGATGTGCACCACCCCCTAGAGTTGGTCATGACCAGATAGGAGAATTCTTTATCTTTTTAAAAACTTTTCATTTGTAAAAATAGTTCAGTTACAAAAACATTGATGTGAAGTCTTAACATCACTCTCCAAGCAGCTGCAGCACAATGAGGTTAGAATATATTCTAATCTGTAAATATCATTTACTTGATTTATGTTTTGTGTTTGGAGAAAAGTAGGAAAATAAACTTGTCTCATTATTCAATAGAAACAACAATGTGGCAGCTAAGGTCTACAGTAAAAATGTTTAAAACATTTCACATCTGTAATGGACTGTCTGGATTTGAAATGGAATATTTTGACCATTCTGAACATGTTTCAAAATGAAAGCTCTACTAATTTATAGCTGCTTTGCTTCCATATCCAAAATTTTGTAATAACAGACAATCCTGATATAAGAAAAATAAGACCCAAATACTTATTAATGTTAGAAGATTATTGGATTCATTCAACACACTAAAGAAATCAAATTACAGTATAGTGTGACATGTAAATCTATTGTTTGGTCTGTAAAAAATGGATTATCACATAGTGTGCTATGTAAGCTCAATTTTAAGTTATTGAACAAGCCATACTTAAACAAAATGTACCTTGAAGCATATACAAAGTACAGAGGTCATCTGTAGCCTTCAGCATCCAGTTTATTATTTATTATTTATTTATTTTATTAAATTTATGGCTCCAAGAATGGGAGGGATCAACATTTTAGTTGCTTTTGATCCTCTTTTCAAGTTTGGGGAGAATGAAGGGGAAAAATATCTAAGTTAATTATTGCAGAATCTCAGAACCATCTTACATGCCTATTTTAGAGTAGAGTCTTTAATATGCCATGTAAACCTGATCTGAAGCCAATAGAAATTGTGCATTTCCTGCTTCATATGATATGTAAACCAGCCTAAAGTTTGATTCAGACTTGTTCACAACTGCGTGTGGGCGCCAACATGTACCTATAATGCAAGGGGTTGATGAGTTAAGTGAAGGTTGCAAATGGTTGAAGAGAGGGCAACATGCACATCTCCCAAATTTCAACTACATGTTCCGCAGAGATGTATGTCCTGCATGTTGATTGATTAACAAGACTTCCTCTTGATCCTCTGTTGTTTGAGCATTCCCTAGCCAGAATATTAACATTCACAGAAATATAAAGGCAACAGGTATGCAACCGTCTCCAAATGTCAGATACATACAGTCCCTGACATGCAGTGACACAGAAATCTACGGTAGCCTTAAGTCATATTTCAGGGATTTGCTATCTAGTCAATCACAATATAATTGTAACATCTTTTCATGTAATTGAAGAATGGAATTTCTGTTGAGCACCACTACAGATACCTTTTTATTACAATTTAGTATAAAAAGAAATCTAAATAGGTCGAACTTTTCTTCCCTTGGTAGTGTTGAATCAGATATAATGCCATGACTAGTAATGTCAAACATTCTTAAGAGGTCACAGAAAATGACAGTGTTAAATCAACTACAATGCCATGACTAGTAATGTCAAAAGTTCTTAAGAGATCACAGAGAATCAACAGAAACTATTTTTGACCAGAACTGAGACTGCAGACAAAACAAAAGTACAATACCCCATCCACCCCAGTACTATTACAATAACAAGGCAGCATGGCCAGACTGAAATACATTTAAAATCTTTTTGACAGAATTTCTGGAGCTGTCCAGTCACTACTTTTTAAAAGATTTTAGAGAAAAACTCAGCAGTTTTTAAAGGGGAAGTTACACCACAATCATTCTTAAACCTATTAACATCTTATTCTCCCTCAAGAAAGCCTTACTTGATGTCTGAACTCAAACCTTTCTCTCAAACAACTAATTATTAAAAATCATGAAGAACAACAGTAACCAGAGATGGTATTCAGCCGGTTCAGACCAGTTCTGGCGTACCAGTAGCAGAAAATTGAGTAGTTCGGAGAACAGGCAAATACCACCTCTGGTTGGCCCTGCCCACCTGCCCCCGCCCTTTCCTGTCCTAAATTCCCTTGTTTTTTAGTTCTGCTGATGCATGTGGCAGAGCGGATTGCCACGCCTCAGCTAAGCTAAAAAACAGCTCATCTCACCAGCACTGACACCGAGGGCGGTCTTTGAGTGCTGTGCTGCACCTACGTGAAGCGCGCTCTCATAGAACCAATTGCACCACCGGCTGACCCTGCCTACCTTGTATCACCCCCCTATATATCTTGCCTTTGCCATGCAGCCCAGCTAATCTCTGCGCCTTGCCTGCTCTGCTCACCAAAGATAAGCATGCCACCCACTCACCCTTCACGTTAGGTCAGGACCTGGGCACACACCATTCCCCAGCTCCGAACTTGCCCCAGGGCCTCTGCCTGCTCACTGTTCGCCTCAGCCGGGTTGGGGAACGAACCATTCCTCGGCTCCAGCCTTGCCCCAGAGCCTCCACCCACTTGCCGTTCACCTTGGCCAGGTCAGGGAATGCATCATTCCCATGCTGCAGCGTATGCCCGAGGCCTCCATCCACTTGCTGCCCCCCCCTCTGGCCTCAAACTACAGCCCCACAGACTGAATCAATTTATTCAACCTGTGGCCTGCTGCTCTAGGCCAAAGGGCTATGGTGGGGGGGGGGAGTGCAGGAATGCAGAAGCGGTTTGGGAACAGACCGGATGGTTCTTCTTACCTTTAAGAAAATCCATCCGGAAAGCACTGCAGCAGAGATCTTGCAGCCACTTCTTCTGTCCCTTGCCACTGAGGCTTCGCTTGTGGAGATGTTCCATGCGCTCTCCGGGTCAGCATCTGCTCCTCTCCGCTGCTGCTCTTGCTGGGAAAGCATCCTGAGCAGCTATGAGCCGCCGCTTTGGGTCCTCTAAGTCCCATTCGGAAAGTGCTGCAGCTGAGAAAAACAGCAATAGGCTGCTGCTTCTCTGTGCCACAGCAATTTCCAAATGGGACTTAGAGGAAAG
>JANHFQ010002242.1:56357-68034 GCA_032468035.1 Aparallactus werneri
ATTTTAGTATAATGGGGGTTTTTAAGGTTTGTAGATCTGTTTTTATATGTTTATAATATTTATTCTGTTTTTTATTGCACGCCACCCGGAGTCCGCAGATTGGGCGGCCTATAAATCAAATTAAATAAATAAATAATAAATAAATTAGGTTAGGCTCACTAGAAGCAAAAACAAAAATCATGATCTCCAAAGTGAAATAGCTTGGTTCTCCCAACACACAAAGTCAAAATCAACCAAACTACATAGTGACATGTAATATAATAACATGTGACATGTAATGCATGTACTGTATGTTTTCAAAAAATATCTGGCAAAGCAACCATTTTATTTCAGAGGATCAATATAAGAAAAATACAAACTTCAGCAATGTTCCCAGCAAGGGGGAAAAAACATTTTAGCTCAAATCAGTGCAAATGCAAAAAAAAGGTGGGGGGAGGAGTCCTCTTTCTCATAGAATTCTTATCTGGGAAATTTGGCTTCTTTCCACATTCATGACTGAATCCCGTAGTACCTAAGGATGCTAGCAGTTCCAAATAACTTAAAATACTTTGGTAAGCACAAGGAGATTATGAATCATTTATAAAGGAAGATGGCAATGGTTGAGGCAGCAATACCAGCACCTGTGGTTACTAGGTACTATTACTGCTGTTGACAGAACACCCCATCACATTCAATACACGTGGCCATACTGAGCAAGAAACATTAAATCTCACAGAAAATTATTTTAATTGAATCAGGAAGGCAGCAACACCACTAGTGGCAGACTGAGCCCCTGCTTCCACCCTTGACCATCTTGGATATTCCAGGATAAGATTAATTCAATCTCATCATGTCCTCAAGGCTGTTTGACATTTGTTTACATTGCATAACATCCTTGAATTGGTATCTGCTAATAGCAATAAATGATAAATAATCAGTATGATTGCATGCCATAATATAAATCAGATAATAAATTATGTATCTTAGTGTGGTGTTTCATCTTCTGGGATCCCTTAATGTGATCTAATATATAATGCTCATGGTTTGCTTTTTAAAAGCTTTATCAAATTTTGCAGCTACATTGAATTAGCTTCTTCATTTGAATCAGTCACTTATTTTCACAAAAGCTCCTACTGATTCCTATTCCAAGCCACTAGAACATTTGGGGAGGAAGTGAAATCTAACTTGCTTCCCAGAAACAGTAGTAATTCTAGAAAATGTACCCCAGTAAAGTAGAAGGAAATCAATGACCTGCCTGGCACAGTGAATATGTCATGCCCAAGAGGCACTGCCTTGAGAGAGTAGTGAGAAGTTTAAGTCAAATTAAGAAACGTGGCAGAACGGAATTTGTTCCCGATTGGAAAGCAGCCTGGGACTGTACCAGCAAGATAAGCTCCAGGCCATGTACAAAGAATTGTATCCAAAGTGTACAAAAAAAACCTTGCTCACAACTTTATCCAAAGATACCGTACATTCCATGAGCACTATTGTTCGAAGAGAGATATGAGGAAAGACTAAGAACAGAAACCAGGCAGGGAAAGAGTCCCCGAGGCAGTTTTCATTCAGTCAGTACCTTTTTCGCTTGCTCAGATGTATCCCTTTCCCTCTGAATGAATGCGAAAGGTTAGAAACTCTTGTTTTATACATAGATTTAATAGCAATAGGAGTCTTGTCAGCATTGTGGAAGCCAATGTCACCAAAACAAGGAATGTCTCTTTAACAGACCAAATAGTAGAACAATTTAAGCCAGAGGGCACCGTCTTTGGCATGTTGTTTCTATTTGGGTACAAAGCTGGTACCTTAAGCCTTGCAGAGACTTCAAATGGTCATAGTGCATTTAGGCCATCTCCAAACTTTGCTTACTTTTTCAGTCTTGGGGTCTCAAAAGCTAAATACATCACCTTTATCTTTTAAAACAAAGTATAACAAAACAGTGTAGGCCTGTCCATTTTTGCTACCAAGTCCTTATCCCTGGCTTAGGCCACCAGGCTGATAAAGGTTTACAGTACATGTATATAAAATGTGCATCATGCATCTGACTTCCTGTTTTCCATTTATCCAAGTAAAACTGCACGATTATTTAATCTAGTTCAAAATCACTACATTATGGACATGGAAAGCCAAATCCTTCTCTTAATTCCTTTTATTAGGCAAAATCTGCAGATGAGAGCTACACTGAGAAAACAGGAAAAAAAATAGGCCAAGTTAATCAGAGTCCCTTTTTTATTTCTAGCAGATGATACAGAAAAGGTTGTAATCTATTGGAAAGTTGTGCTGTATGCATTAAGAGCTACACTACAGTAACATACCAGCCTTGCTTTCTTTGCTGGTTAAACCTGAGCGGAAGAGGAAGACAACACATGGACAACAAAGGCAAAGATAACTGGAAAGAGAAGCTGTTCTGCAAGGCTTAAGGAGTACTGTGTCCAAAGGTCATGTTCACACATCATGCTATGTCATAATGTGGTTAGTGTCATTTTGACTTAGCATACTGTATATGGTATGCACTAACTACTGTAATTTATTATGAGTTGTTTGTATCATGGTAAATTCACCATGATGAGTTAGTTATGCTGCCTCATTAAAAAGCAGCTCTGCAGATATACATGACGATGTGCCACTTGGAGGCAAAGTTTTCTGATGCCATGAATCATTAAGGAGCAGCCAGTCTGACTCCCCTGGACATGGCATTTTGACCAAACTGCATTTCTGTCACTTTTTCCAGACAAAGATAAATACCATGACCTCAGCTAATTAGAAGTAGGGTTCTGGATCTTTGACCTGGGACAAAAGGGCCAATGGGCATTTTGTGGATTTCTTGCCAGTGGCATTTGTTGCATGTGCCCATCCAGTTCCACAATCATGAATGAAGGGTACATTACCTTTCTTTTGAAAGACTATCTGTGCCTATTACTCACTCAGCAAAAGAAGACAACAAGTACAAACAGGGTTTGATTAAAACCTTCATCCTGTGAAAGGGAGTTGTGTTTTATTTCTTAATTTCCATTTCTCAGCAGCCTCAGCTAATGTGCCCTGTGGTGAGGACTAGAGGGATGTGGGAAACTGTAATACAGCAACATGTGGAGAGTCACAATTTGCCCACCACTGTATCCTCAAGCATTTAAAATTGCAAATATATGCAAACTGAATTTGACACACTTTCTTTCTTGTTTCACAATACATGTAACTCTGTTTTAATTTTACTGAACCTTTTTATTTGTTATTTATAGTGTCATCAGAACAGGCTGCCAACCCTATTTTGCCATCTAGCCCTATGATGCTGGCTTGTTTCCTCCCCAGGCTGTGATTTATGCAGCCTAATCCCACTATTTTCTATACTGAAAACACCTGCCAGATGCAAAACATAGAGAAGAGCAAAGAGAGCCATGAAAATGCATCATTATGTTGCCAGCTTCTTCTATTACCGCAACAAAGGCTGACAGCTCCTTAGGATTCCTAGGGTGGAAAGATTCTAAATGCAGCCAGGAGTCCTTCTTCCCATCACAGCACTAGTCAACTGAACCTGCGTGTAAACTCAGTCAAAGCATTTCTGCCTTTTTAGCAAGCATGAGGACAGTTGGTAAGGAAGGACTAAGGAGTGTCTTATGCAGGCTACAAGGGGAAGTTATTTCTTTTTTCCTTTAATATATAAGGTTTTTATGCACATATTTTTTGTTTTTTTTTAGTTTGTATTAGTTTTTTTATCTTTACAATTTTGAACTTTTATTTACTGTATTTATATTTTTAAAAAGTAAAAAATTCCCTCTCACCCTTATAGGTGCACTGCAGAGAGGACAGAGAGCTGGACAGAGAGCTCTGATGTCATTCCTGGGATCAATTGGATCCATTCTCCAAGTTTAGGAGTCACAGCTCTAAGGCACAGTGTCCCAATACTGGAACCATGTTGGCTTTCCATGGCTCTTCTCCAATTTTTTATACTCCTTCTTCCTGATGTTATTGTTACTTGGCATCACTGTGCCACCACTGTCTTCTTGCCCTTTTCTCCTGCCACAATGTCTGGTTGATTGGCCACTACTTGCCTGTCTTTCTGGATCTGGCGATCCCACAAAACCTTAGCTTTTTTAATTCTCAACAATCTTTTGTGAAGATCACCCATCTAGACTTAGGAGGGTCTAGCCCAGAGGCATCAAACTCACATCTTCACAGTGGCATCACGTGACATATCGGGACTTCCCCCCTATTTGCTAAACTGGGCGTGGGCGTGGCCAGCATGTGACGCATCCGGCCCATAGGCTGTGAGTTTGACAGCCCTGGTCTATCCTGTATTCAATAAAGATTCTCCTGAAGAATATGTCTGCTACTTGGTTCTGCCTTTCAGTGTATGCTGTTCCTGCCTAGGTCTAAAATTTTACAAATTTTACAAATAAATCAGTATGTGTCAGTATGTGTTGGACTGTCTCTATGGCCTCTCTACCAGCCTGCACACCTGTCTAGTGTGGTAAGCCTTGCTTCTATGGACCTGGTTGTGACTGCTTGTTCTTGTTCTGCTATGATCGGTGCCTCAGATGTGTCTTTTAGTTCAGCTGTTTCCAGCCACTGAACTGGTAGGATTTCCCAAGGTCTGCCACCTTTGCTCTCTGTCGATGGTATATGCCGTGCAGGGTCTTGTTTTGTCATGGCATTTCCTCTGTTTGATCTTCCTCCCATGCCTGCTGCTGCCTCAGGCATTCTCTCAGCAGCTCATCTTTATATAGATATGATCCTGTTTTTCTGCCTTAATACAATAAAGAGCACTCCTGAATCCCCTGTTGTGCCTTTTTCCTGAAAGCTGTCACTTGCGGCCAATTCATGGTCATATGTATCCTGAAGTATTTCTACTAAATCTACTCCAAACCATTATGTAGACCAGATAAATATTCAGTAGACTGCACCAAGTGAAGAATAATGGGGAAACGATTATGTCTTATACAAACAGCATCAGCAAGTCTGCAGCATCCTATTGAGAACCATAATCGGACCCTGTAATTTCTAACAGCATTAGATGATATATATATATATATGCAGAATTCTTCATATTCTATAGGTGACCTTCAGGTTGTCAGATAGCAAGGTTAAAGCAAGAATGCAGTCTTGAAACTTTGAGGGTATGTATGAAGTATCTGAAGTACCTGAATCTTCCCAGTCCTGCACTATCAAAATGTGGTGGCAAACCTCTGTATGAAGACAAAGTAGTAAATGAAGGTAAATGTGCCTAATACTGCTTAACCTTCATTTACCTTGCTAAAATAGTTCAAAGTATGAAAAAAAAAATCAACCTGCAATTTTAGCTCTTGATCCTCATTATCATTATGCTATCAATCACTCTCCAATGATTCTCAGTCCACCCAAGGAGGAAAAAAATGTATAAATTCTGCTCCCCAGTTGCAAATAGGTAGCCCAGTCTTGGTCTAGACCTAATGTCATGGCTTCTGCATAATTGTACTATATACCAAGTAGATCATTCTGTGTAGATGGGGAAATACTATTCTCCACAAAACATTAGCTAGCATTGTACCTCCTCCAGCAAAGGTTTAATGAATTCAATCGTTGGTGATTTTTTTATACAGCAGGCATTGTCATATCTGGAAGCATTCTTCATATATAACTGTGATTCTCATCAATTCCAGGCTATGCATGTGGCAAGAAAATAAAGAAATTTTATTCTGAATTCCTGGAAACATCTACCCCAGATTAGCGGTATCTTAGAACGGTATCTTATAAGAATAATGGAATCCATTCTGTTCAAGAAGCAAAAACATTCACTTTTCAATTTGAACTAAGAGAGCCGCAGTGGCACAGTGGTTAAATGCAGTACTGCAGACTACCTCTGCTGACTTGTTCAGCAGTTTGGGAGATCGAATCTCACCAGGCTCAAGGTTGACTCAGCCTTCCATCCTTCTGAGGTCGGTAAAATGAGGACCCAGATTGTTGGGGGTAATATACCGACTCTGTAAACCACTTAGTGTTGGAAAGCACTGTGAAGCGGTATATAAGTCTAATTATTATATCATTATCATTATCATTATTATTATCATTATTATTATTATCATCATTATCATTATCATTATTATTATTATTATTATTATATAATGTGCAACTTATTACGTCTTAATATAATTAGTATATTATGAAAACTCAGCCAATGGTGTTTTATTGTATGATCTATATTTAAGCAAGTTATAATTGAGTGAACTACAGATTTATAAACATAGCCTTAAACTCTAAAAAATTTTATCCAATTTTGACTCATCCACTGCAGTGGGTACATTTTGGAATAAATATTGTAATAATGAGCAGACTCATATGGGTACCTGCCAGATATCCAAATGTGTGAATTTCAGTCATTTCAGCTAGCTTGGCCATTCCTCAGATCAACTGACAATCAGTAAAGTTGTAGTAGAATATACTTAAAGTAACAAAGTTAGAGAAGGCTAGTAACCATACTGTGGTGATATTTTAAATTGCTTATATTGCTGTCTAAAACTTTCCCATCAGTGATGCTTAAGATCACTTAAAAATACAATTGTTGGATAAAACTTGAATAACTGAAAAAAAGAAGAAATCTAAAGTAAAGCTAAAGTGCTTAAACTATTACTTGAATTCATATAAAACCAATTACACTTTGTTACCAAAGGCACGGTTACTAAAGTAAACACATTGGATTTTAAACATTAATGGAAGACAACATTCTCAGTGGTTACTTCCCATATAAAGACCAGTATGCTTTTCAATGTCATATGCTGAGAAACGAGTGCATTTATGACCTGTTTATGGATTTCCTAGAGGTAGAGATAGGCCACTGTGGAGATAGAATACGAGTAAAAGCCTAGTAGCCAAGTTAAAAAGTTCTTTGCTCTACTTTAGCATAGATAATCTTACACATTTATGACATTTTCTCATACTAGATTAAACTATGAAACCATTTAAATCACACAGCCACCTGTTTTGACTGGCAGTGGTTCTCCAAGCCTCAAGCCAAGAAAGATTTTTCACCTTATTTATTAGCTAATCCTTCCTGCCAGGGATTGAATTTGGGAGTTTTGGCATGCAGAACATGCTTCCTGAAGTTTTTTTTCCTTTTCCTTTTAAAGATTCTGACATTACAGGCAATAAAATATTCATGAGTTCACATCACCTTTCTTGTCAGTTCTTTGTATGTCCATGTAATTCTTTTTTCAGTTGAATCTCAATGGTTTAGTAAAAGGAATTTTAAGTTGAGAAATTCAAAATATTGTAAAATGTCTTGGGATTATATTTTAATGAGAAGCTTTTCTGTCTTGAATGAGTTTGTTTGATTCATCAATTTTTTCAGATATTAAACTATACTTTGGATTTTGTGGTCTCTGTGTATTTCCCTCAGGGCAATTGACCTATTGACAAAGTCCGCATACATTCCTTTCTATTGATTTATTCAACAATAACTTTATGATTGTCTCTGAAATTTTTTGTTTTTTTAGTCTGTTCAACAAAGTCTGACTAGATGAACCTTGATCTACCGGTATATTGATAAATAGAAAGGCACAGCATTTTCTGAACAAAGGCCCATAGTTAACCTTTGATTGGCACACTGTAATTTAAAAAAATGGATGGTTCACATCAGAAATGAAATGAAATTTGAATTCATGCAATTTATGGTTAAATGTAATTATAATTTAATTTAATTCAGTTAACATACAGTATATTCCACTCATGTATAACTTTTCTCTGTGTTCACACTAGATTTTAATTTGCTAATAATTTTGGAAAATCTCTTGGGGTTGCCCTCAAAGGTACTTCTTATATCTAAAGTAGTCATTATTTTCAACCCTTAAGTTAGTAAATGTCAAATGATTGCTAGCTAAATCATACAAAATATCAAATAGCAACAGTAATATCACTTAGAGATATACTGCTCCGTAGTGCTTTCCTGAACTCTCTGAATGGTTTACAATATCAACATATTACTCCCAACAATCTGGGTTCTAATTTTACTGACCTCAGAAGGATGGAAGGCCAAGTCAACTTCAAGCCCATCAGACTGTGGGCAGAGTTAGCCTGCAATACTGCATTCTAATAACTGTGCCCAGGACAGTATTAATCTTATGTTAATGATTCCCCTAAAATGTTAATGATTCCCCTAAAAGTACATAGGACACCTAGAAATGGATGCCAGCTCACTATCAATAAAAAACTTAGCTTACTCATTCTACTTTATAGTATCATAGTGCTGTCAGGTATATTCTAATGTTCCTTTATATATTTTATTACCAGTTGTTCCATGTGGCCTATGTCCTCATCAAATTTGCAAATTCTCCTCGTCCAGATTTGTGGGTATTAGAGAGATCAACAGACTTTGGAAGAACATATACACCATGGCAATATTTTGCCTGTGAGTATGAACCATAGCTCTTTTAATGTTTATAGTACTTTTTTCTTTAAAAAAAGAAAAGAATTCAAGCTAATTGAATTTTATAGAGTTAGCCATGCTGAATTGTACATAGAATGAGTCTAAAATGCTATTCCCTAATTATATTTAAGGTAAACAATAAAGCCAAGTAATAGTAGTGGGACCAATATATGTTGTAGCTTATGCCTATGATAACCCAAAGTTTTTGTTATTGTTTAAAAGAATTCATAAGGTGGCTTCATTCTCTTCAGAACTGATGTGGATTCTATATAGGTTACTGTTTACCTTCCTTTTTCTTCATTCTGTTTCCTGATTCAGATTTATTAAACATTAATATTTTAGTGAGCCAAGAATACTTTGACACAACTTTGGGAGACTGTCCATACACTTTGGAGAACCCAAGAGCAAGGAGAAGGACTTGAGACACCAAAGTTGCTCCAGCATGAACTCTTGTGCTTTGATGATATGTGTTTTACTTATAAATCTTATTATCAACACCAGACGACACAATTAAAACATATAGAGACTGAACTAAAAGTGACTTTCTTTTTAAAAAATTAGATTCTAAGGCAGATTGTTGGGAACGTTTCAGAAAGGAAGCCAACAATCCTCTCAGAAAGGACAATGATGTGATTTGCACAACAGAATATTCTCGGATAGTGCCTTTAGAAAATGGAGAGGTAAGCTGAAGACATCAATGTTCCGATGCTTGCCATTCTGCCATTGTTCAAATGTTATTGCATGTATTCTTTCAGTACTTCTAGCATCATAACTTCTAGGAATCTGGTTTGTAATTATCTGTGAATATTCCTCTTCATATCTGTGGTCATATTTGCTGCCTTACTTCATTTTATCCACTTTTCCTACTTTACTGTGAGTTGGATTCAGTAATAGCTTGATTAAGGAAAAACCCACTTTGATGGTAACCTCTTTCTTCCAGATACCCTTTTTTGTTTCTCTACTGCAGTGTTTCTCAACCTTGACAACTTTAAGATGTGTGGACTTCAACTCCCAGAATTCCATAGCCCAGTCTGAGAGTTGAAGTCCACACATCTTAAAGTCACCAAGGTTGGAGACCCCTGCTCTAGACTATGCTAAGTTACACTACCGACCATTCATTTTGAGGCTATCATTTCCTTTTTTGTACAGTTATATTTATATAACTACCAAACCAAGATGAAATAAATACTTTAGTTTGGAATTAGGAGCATAAGTATAAAGATAGACTTTTAATTTATTTATTGTTAAAACTTGTATGCCGCCCACCTCCTCAAGGACTCCATATCAGTCGGTTTTCTTAAACCAATAAAATTTTACTGGTATGAATAAAGTTTCCAGTTTTCTCATAAAATAGTGTTGTTCCATGAACTGAATTCTGAGTTAGCAGAATTTATTAGTATTCTACAATGAGCTTTTGTTAAAGAGAACTCTGAATCTGCTCTTGCTGATGGGGAAGTTCCATAAGAACATTGTGTATATTCTTTTTGCTATAAAAAGACTTTGATTAAAAGAACATTTTCTGCTTATTTACCGTGTATGTATTTCTTAACTCTTCATGCTACAGCAGGAAATAAATACACATTGATCAGTGTTAACAGTATTCAATCATTAATGAGGTACAGATACCTATTACTGATATTTGTAATAATCATAATCAATTCTTTTGAACATATTGTTATTTATTCAATTTTTATTCTAGTCAGTTTTGCAATCAATGTTAAGGATGTTAACTTTAGTTTATCCTGAAATGTGAACTTAACCAATATGTCATCAAAGTTTGAAAATATGACAAGACATAACTTGACAACTTACAAGAGTTTCTTTCAAGCTCTGTACAAGTCTCACCTGATTTTTTTCAGAACTTGCACTTCATCCAATTAACCATTTGAGAATAGAGAAATCCTCTCAAATGGAAGCCAAATTACCCTTAAAATTCCACGTGTTCAATTATTATTGTTAGTACACCAAAATGGGTTACTAATGGGAAAGTCAACATAAGATGGGTGAAGAGAAAGATTAAAACATAAGATGAATGCTAAAATGATTTATAGATGTATTCTTAACAACTTTTTAAAATATTGAAATTAAAGCAGATACTATTGATTTATCCATTTCTTTTTTGAATCAGATTGTGATTTCCTTGGTAAATGGCCGTCCAGGAGCAAATAATTTCAGCCATTCTTCCATACTTAGAGAGTTTACTAAAGCCACAAATATTCGTTTACATTTCCTCAGAACCAACACTCTTCTTGGACACTTGATCTCTAAAGCTCAGCGGGATCCAACTGTGACACGCAGAGTGAGTTCCTGTTCTTTTTCACAGGGGGAATCCAATAGTTAATAATGGCACTATTCTGCAAAACCTTTGACCAATTTTTAACCAGCTTCTACTTACTATTGATAATTTAGGATATAACATTCCATGTAAATTTTCCATATTATGCTGTTGCATATTGCTTGAAATTCAGATACAGATCAAGAGCAACGAACTTAAAACTCTTTCTGTGTGCATGTTCTCATAAGTGGTAAATTTTTATTGAGTAAGAATCTTGTCCATTGAGTTCTAAACTAGCATAATCTTTACAGAGTGTTAGGCAAAGTGGTTGTGCACACTTCTTGTACCTGAGAGACTGTCTAAAAAACTTAAAAAGGCAAGGAAGGTATCTGGAAACATCTCCACTTCTGCAGCATAGCAATTCGATTGGGCTCTTATTTGTCACTAAAATATGGCTAATCCCAGTTAATGGATAAATTTACCTTTGCAATCTAAAAACGTCTTTACAGTAACACTTTATATCCCCAATATCACAATTTTCTTCTGGAGTGTATTATGAAAATTAAATTCCTGCAGACTTTTAATGTATGTAAAAGACATACATTGCATTGATGAAAGAGGGTAGACTTCTCAATATATTTCATTAGTGCATTTTTGTGACAAGGCAAAATCACATCAGATACTTGTATAATTAGCACAGGAGCCTCCTAGAGTTGTGTGCTCTCTCCACTTCTCTTCTCTCTATACACCATTGACTGTATCTCAAATGATCCCTCTGTCAAAGTATGAAGTTTGCAGATGACACAACAGTAATTGGCCTCATTCGAGACAACAATGAATCTGCATACAGATAGGAGGTTGAACAACTAGCCTTGTGTTGCAACCGGAACAATCTTGAACTAAATACACTCAAAACCGTAGAGATGGTGGTAGATTTCAGGAGAAACTCTCCTATACAATCACCTCTTACAATACTAGACAACACAGTATCAACAGTAGAGACCTTCAAGTTTCTAGGTTCTATCATATCTCAAGAC
>JANHFQ010002242.1:105003-119366 GCA_032468035.1 Aparallactus werneri
AAGAAGCTTCACAAAATTAGGTTAACAACTCTTAATGCCTTTTTGGCAATGCTGTTACAGTGAGCTCTGGGGCTTAGATTGTTTGAGATGAGTACTCCTAGGTCCTTGACAATGTGGGGGTCGTCTACGAGATCATTTCTGCCCAGCTTGTATTTCGTGTTCTGATTATTTTTGCCAATGTGTAGGACAGAGTGTTTATTAAATGAGATTTGCCAAATGCACAACCATTCTGACACATAGTCAAGGTCACTTTGTAGGGCAGCAGCATTGTCAGTGATGTTAAATAATTTTATGTCATCAGCGAAGAGGACATAGCTTTTAATATGATTGCATATTTATGATCACATTTAATATGATTTACATCATTAATGTAAAGCAGAAAGAGTGTGGGCCCTAAAATGCTGCCTTGGGAGACACTGCTGTTAACTCGTTCTCCCTATTTTGACTATTGCCTGTTGGACAGGAACGCAGCTATCCACCTGTGTAGGGTTCCTGAGATGCCATAAGAACTTAGTTTCAACAGTAGTTTGTCGTATACCACTGAATCAAAGGCTTTGCAGAAGTCTATGTAAATTGCTTCTATTGCTTTACCCTGATCAAGATGTGTGGTCCAAATGTTTCTACAATGTAGGAGTCTCAGATTACAGGACAATTTTTTTCTAAAAAAAACTGCTTGTTAGATAGCAGGTTGTTATTCTGTAAGTGGAGGGTGATGGATTGGTTTATAATTGATTCCATGACTTTACAGGTAACACAACGCAGTGAAATTGGTCTTTAATTTTCTACTAGCCTAGAATCTCCCTTTTTGAAGATAGGTATAACCATGGCTGATGACCATTGGTCGGGCAAGGAACTGGTTCTGAAGGATACCTCGTAGATTGTGCATAGAGGTTCAGCTAGGGCAGTGGTGAGTTTTTTTAAAAAAAATAGGCACATAATCCATCAGGGCTAATAGATAGAGATGGGTTTAGGTTACATAGTGCCATTTCAATGTTATCAACTGTAAAATCAATATGTAATAAATTGTTACAATTTGTTATGGTATGACTAGGAAATGGGGGGCAGCAGCCATTGCTGTTGACAAAAAATGTACTGAAGAATGTAATGAAGAGGTTGGCCTTAACAGCTTCATTGTTACAGTCTTCCCTGTTAGGCCCTTTTAGGGGTGGGATAGTTTTTGAGTCTTTAAATTTGACATTCACAAATTTATAGAAAGCTTGGGTAGAGTTCGAGATTAACAGCTCTTCCTCCTGTTTGGAATGGTGATTTATACATTTTGCCTTTATCTGGTGGCATAAAGCTTTGTAACGGTTTTTAAAGTTAGCTACAGAATTATTATTTTTACACCAAAGAGATTTTTTTTTGGATTGTAACTTTCTTATTGTTATGGGTAATTTGTTTTTGCTTTTTTGCTTTAGGGGTTATTTTAGGTATGTATAGATGAATGACTATTGACTTTGAGCAATTGTCAAATATAATGGTCTTCTGCAGTTATACAACCTGTGAAGAGAAGGTGCCAATCAAGAGATGAAAAGTCGGCAGCTATGAGGTTGTAGTTGGCTTTTTTGAAGTTGTAATTTGGAGTCCCATCATTGTGACCCTCTTTGCAAAGACATAAATTGAGACAAAAATCAATCATGCTGTGATCACAGTTGGAAAAAGGTTCTTTAACTTGTAGGCCATAGATTGAATTTAAGCTATTGCAGAAGATGAGATCTAAGCAATTGTTGAGCCTAGTATTGTTCATTACCAAGTGCTCCAGCCTCAGAGTCATAACAGCATTGTACAGAGTTGTATGTTTAGGTTCAGTTGAACATTCATTTAGGGTCCAATTAATAAGAGGAAAATTGAGGTCACCAAGAAAGACAAGGGGGTGTGAGCAGGAAGATGCCCACGTTAGTAGTGCAGTTAGCTTGTTCGTATGACCAAGGTCGTAACTGGGAGCTCTATAACATAGTAAGAAATGAACTGTGGTATTTAGGGACAGTTCACAGACAGTGGTCTCGGGAAGAGCAAGATCCTGTGTAACATTTATCTTTTTCAAACCTATGGACTTTTTATAGAAGATAGCAACACCATTCCCTCTACAGTTATCATGGTCAGACTGGAAAATGTGACAGTCACTTACTGTAATAATGGAGTTTGGAAAGGATACATTCAACCACGTCTTGCAGACAAAAATAAGGTTGAATAGGGCCACCTTTAGAAGTAGAAGAAACTTTGTTTGTGAGGCTTCTTGCATTAAGTAGTTTTCATTTTAGGCCTGTAGGGGTGGACCTGGAGAAAGTTGGGGGCATGCATGCCTAATTTTGGTTGCTGGAGGGCAATTGTTGGGATGTGGGCCACTGATCTTGCATTTGATACAGTCAGCACAGTAGTCTATATACTCTCCTTGGTCCTGGTGTCTTTTGAGCTCTGAATGGAACTTGCAGGCATGGACACATTGCAGTATTGACAGGTCAGGCTGCGAATAAAATTTCCTATGGTTTGTGAAGATTTTGCCTAACCCTAATCCTAACCCTTTTTTAATAGATAAAATTTTATTAATTAAAAACATAAAAACCAAACTAGACATACAAACATACAAAAAATATAAACTATATATAACATAATTAAACAATGTACATGTGGGTTTTCAAAGCAACCCAACCTATTTATGCAAAAAAAATGCATGAGTTTTTAATGTATGTACACTATATACATTTAACATACTCCTCTAGTATTACGTCCTATAGATATACCTAAACACATTTGATATTTATACATCCCTATTTCCCTTTCTAGTTCCGTTTTCTTTTTAATAGCCAATTATACCATAAATCCCAAGCTTTATAAAAATCAGATTCCCCTTTCTCTTTTAAAAGCATGGTTAATTTATCAAGCTCTACACATTCCAAAATACTGCTAATCAATTTTTCATCTGTCAAGAGGTCTCCATTCTTCAGTTCTGTGTGTATAGTAACCTTGCTGCTGTTGAAATATGTACTATAAGATATATTTCCTTCTTCACATATTTTTCCAGAATTATTCCTAGAAGAAAGGTTTCTGGTCTGAGACAATTTTATTATTTATTATTTCCTGTAACCAATTTTTCACTCTGTTCCAATATTTTTTAGCTAGGGGGCAGGTCCACCACATACGGGAAAAAAGATCCATGACTACATTTTCAACAATTTGGTGCAATCCTAGGGAACATTTTCACTAGTCTGGCCGGAGAGAGATGCCATCTACAATACATTTTATATAAGTTTTCTTTGTTAAGCAGCCACCATGGTTAATTTTAATTTTTTTCTCCCAAAGTTTTTGCCATTTATCAAACTCTGGCATATATCCGATGTTCCTGACCCAGGCAATCATACTATCTTTCACTATTTCATTTTCCAATTTAAGATTTACTAAGAAACTATATATTTTAGATAGCAGTTTATCATCTGCCCCAAAAACTATTTGATTGAATTGAATTCCTGTGGTTTTGTAAGGATCCCATAACTTTCCCTATCTTTTTTATAGCTTGCCTTGATATGTGTGTATGGCCACCAGTCCAGATCCAACCCTTGTTTTTTAAGTTCCTCTCTTGTTTTAAGTTCTCCTCTCTCATTCAATATCTTTCTATATGTTGCTTTCTTGCCTGGGTCCAGGACATTCGGATACACCAGAGCTTCCATAGTAGAAATCCAGATGGGTACTTCAAGGTAACACTTTCTTTTTACTTTTTCCCATATCTCTAATAGGGCCTTTCTTAGATGATGTCTTTGAAATTAGCCCTTAGGATTATTTTCTTTGCCCCATAAAAAGGCGTACCATCCTAGCTGGAGATCATGGCCTTCAATCGTTAAAATTCTTTTGCTCCTTAGAGTCATCTATTCGTTCAACCACACTATCAAGGCTGCCTAGTAGTACAATTCCCATTCAGATAAATTAAATCCATTAATGGCCATTGGTCCTGTTTCCCTAAGGTAGTTGTGTATAGTTACCATTGTGGTTGAAGATTTTTGGATCAGATCTTGTCATCCGTAAGAATGACAGAGAGAGAATTGGCTGACTTACAAGAGGAGCTGCATTTGCTCCATATGAAGGTAGATGAGATAGATAAAGTATTACAGAAAGCCTTGGAAAGGCTTCAGAGATCAGAGGACCAGGTCAGGGTTCTCAATTTAAGTTTGGAACATGAGAGAAAAAGATGGTTTGAAGCAGATGGAGAAGTTAGGGGTGTGACTACTGAGGAGTCGGATGTGGTAAGAAGAAATAGTGTTTTGGAGTCTTTAGATTTTACAGGAAAAGCAGTGTTCTCTTTACCTCCCAAATATGATGGTGATGCTGGCAAGCTTCATCTTTTTATAGCACAAGGGGAGCTCTTTTTAAAAATGAGGGCCAAAGCTTACCGCACAGAAATGATGAGTGTAGCCTTCTGGTTGAATCTGCTGGAGAGCTTAGCCAGAGATTGGGTGGCCAACCTGATAATGGAAGATGCTCCTGAGCTGCGCAGTAAGACTAGGTTTTTGTCAGCTTTGCATAAAATTTTTGAGGATCTGGAAAGAGTTTCAAAGGCTGAGAAGGCTCTGCTACTGCTTGGCAAGGCAAAAAGTCCATAAATGAATACAATGTGAGTTTTAGGTTGCAAGCAGGTTGAGTGAAGCTTCCAGGTCATCTGGTCAACCGTTATTATATTGAAGGATTAGCAACTGAATTACGACTTGAAGTGGCCAGGATTGCAGTGCTACCAGAAAAGTTGGAAGATGTTCAGAAATATATAGCAGGTCTCGCCCATAGATTGGATGCGGCTCATCCGATGCGCTTTGCAAGTGCCAGAGGGAAACCAGGGGAGCGTGGGAGACCTCAGGCACCATTGGGACGAGAGTTCTTTAGCAGAGACTGAAAGAGAATGTTGTCGTGCAAAGGGTCTTTGCCGGGGATGTGGGTTATTAGGGCATTTTGTGGCCCGGTGCCCAAAAAGCAGAGCTGTGGTGGGAGAAAGGGAAGGTACTGTTGCTAAGTTCCAGGAGACAGGAAGTCGACATTTGGGTGAGCACTCGGGAAATGAAGTCTCCCAGTCATAAAAGGAGCACTATGACTGGGAGCTCAAGATATCGGAAGACTTCCTACATTGGTTGCATCTGTTAAGGAGGTTGAGAACTGGGTAACAACTTCGGAGGAGGATACAGAAGACATTGTTTCTTATGCAGGATCAGAATGTGCAGAAATGGCTGTGTTGTGAGGGGTAGAAATGTCATTGGAACTATCAAAAAGCAAGGACTTGAAGTGTATTTCATGGTTGCAAATTTCTGTATTAATCACTCGCTCTCCTAAAGAACCATTAGTTGTGAAGGCCCTTTCAGATTCTGGGGCTACTTGTAGTTTTATAGATTCTAAGTTCGCCAAAGGTAATGAATTTCCATTAATCAAATTACTCAATGCCTCTTGAGTGGAGGCTGTTGATGGGCATCCTCTTAGGGGGTGGGGTCACTAGAAGAAATGACTGAACTGTTAAAAATTGAAATAGGCAAACACTGCGAGAGTATTTCTTTTGTCCTCATGGTATTGCCTCATTTTCCCATTATTCTCACTGGGGTGATTCTCACAGCTGGGGTTATTGACTATTTATCAAGTTCTTCTGTTCCTACGTTACCTGAATGTTACTCAGATTTTAAGGATGTTTTCGAACCCAAAGAGGCTGATAAATTACCACCACACCAACCTTATGATTGTGCTTTGCCCATAATTGAGGGGACTAAAATACCTTGTAGTAATCAAATCTACCCATTATCTCTTCCCCAACAGGAGGTATTAAAAGAGTTTGTAGAATTTAATTTTAAAAAAGGGTTTATCTGTTCCTCACGTTTGCAAACAGGAGCACCAGTATTTTTTGTGAAAAAAAGATGATGGCTTGAGACCATGTAATGATTATAGAAAATTAAGCAAAGTGTTAGTACCCTACCCTTACCCACTTCCATTGATAAGTGAGTTACTGGAAAAACTCGGATCAGCCAAAATCTTTACTAAACTAGATTTGAGAGGAGTGTACAATCTGGTTCATATTAAAGAGGGAGATGAGTGGAAGACAGCTTTTCCCAATAGGTATGGTAAATTTGAATATTTAATTACGGTATGCCCTTTGGGTTAAAAGTGGCTCCAGGATATTTCCAATGCCTGATGAATGATATACTGAGAGATCATTTATATAAAACAGTTTTAAGTTATTTAGATGACATTTTAATTGATTCAAAGGTTCCCAGTGATCGTCAAAAGGATGTACGAAATGTATTACAGATTTTGAGGGATAAAAGTTTGGCAGTCAAATTAGAGAAATGTGAATTTGGTGTTGAGTGTGTGGATTTTCTAGGATTTGTTATCACTTCACAAGGAATTGAAATGGATCCTAAGAAAACAGAGAGTACACATACCTGGAATTTTCCTAAAAATAGAAGAGATCTTAGGAGATTTTTGGGATTTGCAGGTTTTTATAGGAATTTTATAAAAAATTACTCAAAAATCACTGCACCTCTATCTGATTGTCTTAACAGCAAGAAAGATTTTAGGTGGAATATGAAAGCTCAAAGAGCATTTGAATTGCTTAAAGAAATGTTTTAGGCTGAAGTTTTATTAGGACATACTGATTTTAACAAACCTTTTATGGTAGAAACGGATCCCTCAGATACAGCTATAGGAGCGGTGTTATTGCAACCAAGAGGGGATGAGGAGCTTATTCCTTGTGCCCTTCTCTAGAAAACTTATAAATTCCGAAAGAAATTACGCTATATGGGATAAAGAACTTTTGGCAGTAAAGGCCGCTTTCGAGCATTGGAGACATTTTCTAGCAGGAGCACAATACGAAACAATTGTTCGAACTGATCATAAAAATTTAGTGTTTTGGCATGCCCTTCATAAATTGAATCAAAGACAAGTTAGGTGGATGGCATTCTTTGCCGATTTTCAATTTAAATTCCAATATATTCTTAACAAAGAGAATGGAAGGGCAGATGCGTTGTCACGTAAACCTGAGTTTCAGAAAGAGGAAGAGTGCAGCTCCATCAACACACATTATTCCATTGGAACTCTTTCCCACAGTAGCTGCAGCCAGCAGTTAGGTGGATTTACTGGGCAATGCACAAAAGGATGATGTGTTGGTAGGGGGGTGGAAACAATTGATAAGAGAAGGTAAAGAAGTACCTTATGAACTAGATTCAGGACTATGGAAGTACAGAGAAAGATATTACTTACTTGCAGGTGAAATGAGAAAAAAAAGTGTTGCAACAATGCCATGATTCACCATCAGCAGGACATTTCAGCATATATAAGACCAGAGATTTAGGAAAAAGACATTTTTGGTGGCCAGGTTGTGGAGTGATATAGAGGATTATGTAAAATCATGTGTCATGTGTGCTCTTTCTAAGGTCCACAAACCTACAGGTTTGTTACAGCCTTTGTTCCGGCAAAATCGTGGGAGTGGATTTCCACCGATATTATAATGAATCTACCATCAGTAAGACGTAAGACAGTAGTTATGGTCGTGGTAGATCTATTTTCTAAAATGGCTCACTTCATACCCTGTAATAGTCTGCCTAATGCTCAAAAGACTGCAGAATTGTTTATTAAAGAAATCTTTCACTTACATGGGTTTCCTAAGCTAATAGTGAATGACAGAGACAGTCAATTCACTTCAGCTTTCTGGAGGTCATTGCATGAGCAACTAGGAGTAAAACTTAATTTGTCTTCCGCTTTTCATCCACAGACAGATGGACAATCAGAAATAATTAATGCGATCCTAGGACAATAGGCTTTGTCAACGAGTGGTTTGTCAACAAGTGAAAAAATAATTGGATTGAGTTGTTGCCATTAGCGGAATTTGTTTATAATAGTGCAATTCATACATCTACCAATTGTTCACCGTTTTTTGCGGTGTATGGGTTGAACCCCTGTGCTTTTCATATTCCGGTAGTAGAAAAAGAGGGAGAAGGTCAAGGGCATGTTAATGAACTTAGAGGAGTTCAGGAATCATTACGCAGGCATCTGGAGAGAGCCAAAGATAGGTATAAACATTTTTCTGATCTAAAAAGGAGGGAGAGTGAAGAATAAATACAAAAATACTGTAGGGCACAAAGCTTTACAGCCAACAAGTCCTATGCTCACAAGTCTCAACAAACTGTGTTAGCTTTTAGCTAGAAAGCTTTCTTATCATTACTTTTTCTAGAAGCATAAATAGAAGTTTAAATAATATGCAGCCCTCATTTTCACATGCTCCTCTTAATGGGGAAAGGGTTAACAGGCACATTGTTTTTCTTTCCTAGCATAAAATTTGCATTATTCCAATTGAGGATTTTTCTCTGGACTACGTGGAACCTCAAGTTTATTGCATTGCAACATATATCCACGGTTCACGGTAAAATGCTTCTTTCCCTTTTGCTTCCTAAAGAAGTGAACTTTAAGATTTAGTAATGTTAACATTCTCAGTTTGCTCAGCATTTTGGGACTATTTACAGTATCCATCTTGCAACATACTGTAGATATCATTCCATTACTCTATCATAAGAAATGTTGATTGAAGTAGTCAGGCTTATTTAATCTTAAGACTTTCTAATGATGCTGATACTTTCCTCTAGGAAATTATGCTATTTTGTCTATCAAAGGATTCATGTTCAAAGAATAATTTTGCTATTTGAGTCATCATATGGTAAATCTTCGGTTGTGTCATAAATGTTGACTATACAGTTGAACTTAAGTTAATCCAATTTTCCTGATTCATACAACACACTGAACTGGCAACTAACTATGTTGCAAGGATTAGCACAACATGCAAGGGTAAATGTTTTGTAGTTTGATAGTTGTGGGTACAGAGTTAGTGATTTCACTGTCTATATTTTGAGGCATATTTTATTCTGTTCAATGAGCATTTTTGAGATATGCCATATTTAACATTTATTTGGCGTTCTTCTGTCTTTAAAGTGTCTCCTGTATACCATTGCAATATGAAAAGCCTCTTGAAGCTGTAGTTTTGGATGCTCGCAGGGACAGCAAAGTTGTAGAAGGGTCAAGATATGTGGTCTCCTGGGATTCATTGAGTTCTCCTTTATCATCTCTTCACTCAGCTAATGGTGTGACTCTGTCTTCCTCACAGGTAATTTACCTTTTGCATTAAAGGTTGAAAAAGTCCACTAGGAACTTTAAGCCCGTTGGTTTGTAAATATTAATCTTACTTGCTATGGCATTGAAGGCCTGAAATTCTTTGAGTACCTCCTTTAACTGATTTGCAAGAAGCTAACAACTAGTAAAGAGATGTAGTAGCTCATATGACTCTTGAAGCTCATATTGTAAATAAATAAATAAATATTTATTTATTTACAATTTTTGTAAATAAATAAATATTTCATATGGATATTCATTTTGTCACCTGACGGTAGAGATGAATACCTCATAATTTTTTATATGTTCAAATTCTTTGGTGGGTTTCTGTTTATATCATTAGAAAGTCAGTGTAAGTTCATTTATTTCATTTATTTGCCACCCGTCTAGTTTTGAAACGAGTTTGGGCAGCTTATAACATTAAAAGCCTTAAAACCATAAGATAAATCTTTCAAAATTGATAAAAATGGAGTTACAATCAAAGATAAAAATTATAGTTACAAGATGGGGAGATAAGGAGCAGGATGTATGTGTGGGATCTGGGATTTCCTCTTAAATTATCAACCACCTTCAGTGTGATGCTCTCCTGTTGGGGCACTAAGCCATCTAGCAGAGCCAAGTCTTCAAGGCCTTATAGAAGGTTGGAAGGGTGAGAGCCGATCTCACCTTAGGGGGCAAGATGTTCCAAAGGGCAGGAGCCACAGCAGAGAAGGTCTTCTCTTGGATCCCACCAGTTGAAAATCCATGACTAATGGGTCCTGAAGCTACCATTTCTGCTGGTGCAGGCCAGTCCCATTGGGATAAGATGGTTCCTCAAGGATCCTAAACCTGGCATGGGCTTAAAGGTAATAACCAACATTGAATTGCACCTGGAAGCAAACCAGAAATCTGTGCAACTCAAGGAGCAGTGAGGTAACATGGGCCACCTTAGGGCCTCCAAGAACTAGCCAGGCAACCACTAATTGAAGCTTCCAAATGCCCTTCAAAGGTAGTCCCATGTAAAGTGCATTGCAGTAATCCAAATATTAGATGGCTAGATTTGAATGACTGAGTGTAGGGACTCCCAATCCAGGAAAGGCCACAACTTGTGCACAACACAAAGTTGTTCGAAGTCTTTCCTAGCCATGACTGCTACCAACTCTTTGAACAGAAATCGCATCTCCAGGACACCCCTAAGTTGCAGACTGGGTCCATCTGGAGTAGTGCAACACCATTCAGAATTAAGGTAGTTAAAGCCAAAGGATTTTGAAGCTCCACGTACCCAAAGCCATTCAATCTTGCCAGGGATCAGCCAAAGTCTGTTGTTTCCCTTCCAGGCTCCCCACAGCTTCCAAGCATCAAGACAGGGCAGCAACAGCATGACTTGGATCACTGTGGTGGAGATGATACCTCAGCCTCTGATGGTGAATTATCTCAGCCATCAGTTTCATGTAGATATTAGACAGAAGTGGAGAGAGTACCAAGCCATGAGGCATGTCACAAAAAATCAGTCATAGACTGAACGCTCACTCTTTATCAATGCTGATTGAGTTAAAAATGGAAAAAAGGCACCAAGTTGAAATTTTAGAAGGTGGAAAAAAGGACTATAATGTTCTGCCAGTAATATTGCTTAGTTTATAATAAAATTTTACTATGAACCACCCACAATCAAATTTCTGGAAAATGTGAACCATGTTTAGAGCAGCTAAAAGAAAAGGTTTGACAGAGGGCAAAGAACGGAGCTTTACCAGCAAACTGAGAATGCTCTATATTGGTGTTTGATAGATTACTTTTATTTACAGTACGAGCTTCTATAGTCTTGTAGAGGATTGTAAAAAGAAGAGTAGTGAATTGTTGTTATGATTTTTCCTTCACAAGCTGCAACTATTTGAAGTCATTTACAGTTTCTAAAAATAGCTGAAGTACCAGACAGTTGAAATATCACACTTGATGAGCAGATTATTTTATTTCTGTTCTGTTTTAGTTTTAAGTAATTTCCTGGGAAAGAGAGGGTTCAAACAAAAGTAGGCCAAAATGTTTTTTTATTAAAGTCATCAAATGTCTTCCACGTCATTTTAGAATTAAATCAAGGAAACATTAGTGTCCAAACATAATGCTCAGTGTTCACTTTGTGATGAACAATATATTAATTTCACATATTTATGTTAACAGAACCAAATTACCCTGAATGGGAGAGTCCCACATCTAGGCCGATACGTGTTTATCATACATTTTCACCAGCCAGAAAATCCAACATTTCCAGTGCAAATATTAGTGGATGGAGGACAACTTTGGTCAGGTAACCTGAAATTAATGTTTTAGATTTTTTCAGACATTTGAGATTTCATAGATTATATGTGTCCTCATCTCACTTTTTCTACCTGTTCTAAGGTTCTTACAATGCTTCATTTTGTCCACATACTTCTGGATGTCGAAGTCTGGTAATGTCTGCAAATCGTATTGAATTTGATATCCTTAAACATGACATCTCAGTCACTATGAAAATTCCCAATGAAAGAACAATGGTATTGGTAAGTTTAAAAACTGCTTAATTTTTAATTGAGATAGAGACTATCCAATTACATTTACTTATGCTCTGCTAAGCTAAAGCTTAGGCATCAATTTAGGCCCAAAAAGCAGCTGATTTAGCTACCAGTTCGACTAAATTTAGCTACTGGTCCACCCCAACAGTAGCTAAATCAGCTGATTTTCAAGCCTAAGGTGATGCGCGGCATCAATTCAGGTCCAAAAATCAGCTGATTTAGCTGCTGGTTTGGTTAAACTTAGCTACTGGTCCGCCCAAACTGGTAGCTAAATCAGCTGATTTTGAGGTTTAAGGTGATGCGTGTGCAGCGCACGTTTGGCGTGTGCTGCACGCGCATTACCTTAGGCCCAAAAACCAGCTGATCAGCTGACTTTCAGCCCCAAATTGATGCATGCGTGCGCGCAAAATCCCAGGACCAAGCGAACCGGTTGTTAAACTGGGAGAAACCCACCCCTGGTTCCTAGCCATGATGGTCAGTAGCTGTGATAGCTGCAAATCTAGGGACTTGTAACTCTGTATATCTTGGAGAGTCCTGAGCTAAAGAAAATTAATTTGGGCTATTGCACTATGTTGCACAAAATATGGTCTTTGAAAATTGTTTGACGCTGTGTTTTGTTCAACACATGTATATACTACTACTGGTAAAATTTTCATGCCTGTTTGATTGTTTGTAACCTTTAATTAGATGATTCTAGAAAGTAAAGGGCAAGAATTATTAAACCAAAGTAACTCAAATGGGTTAACTTACAGAATACTGTGACCCATGAATCCTGTGAGAATGAAATTTGGAGAAGTTGTTGCCACTTCAATATCATAGCATGGCTGATGTGGTCACTGTTGCCATGTGAGCCTCATTTTCAACATTACCTGAAAGCTTCCCATAAGTCAATGGGGAAGCCAGAAGGAACTAATGTGATTGTTCACACACTTTGTCACCTTCCCACTAGCAAAATTTTTGCTTGTGGAATGCTTGCAGAGAAAAAATCAAGGGAGAATATGGCAGAGAAGGTTGCACATTGTCTTCACTACCATGCATTTTTTGCCACTCCCTCAATACTTGCATCATATTGGACACTAGCTCACTCTCTTGCTTCCTCCCTCATCTGGTGCAACCATTTACCTGCCTGCTGGGTAAGTAAGTAAGTAAGTAAATAAGTCCCTACCAACTTCCCATAAGGAATGTCAGTGGAGAAGCCCACAGGAAATTGGAAGTTGCTTTTCCTCCCAGTGATTTTTTGTCCAACAGTGGCCATTCTTTTCTCTATTTAGCTAAGGAAATATTTCTAAAACAATAACCATACATGTCATAGGTGTCTAGTTATCATTAAGCTACTAATTGGGATTAGATTGCCAGTAACACATTTTGCTAGTTTCCAACAGCACTACTAGTTTTCAAAAACAATTCAAAATGTTATAATGTATTCGGACTTGGATATATATTGGAAGGGACCAGCAATTAAAGATGCTGAGCTTGTCAGCTGACAGCCTGGGTTTGAGACCTGAATTCTGCACAATGAGGAAAGCTCCTGTTGCTTGCCCCAGTTCCTGCTCACCTAGCAGTTTGAAAGTATACAAATGCAAGCAGATAATTAGGTACCACTTCAGTGGGATGGTAACAGCATTATGTACACCTTTGGCATATAGCCATACTAGCCACATGAAAAGGGAAATGTCTTTGGACAATGCTGACTCCCTTGCTAAGAAACAGAGATGAGCACTGCCCCCTAGAATTGCTTCCGAGTTGCCATAGGCAGGAGGATGGGAAATGGCGCCTCACAGCTGCACCAAGGAATTTACTCCTCAGTCATAACAAAATGTATTTTGGCTGAGAAATTCAAGACCATTTCTGTGGTTACCAGCAATGCCTGGAGGGAGTGAATTCTACAACTCATGAAAATACCTTGTTGGGGAATGTGACCAGGTGACACACTTTGGGTGGAGGGGCAAACAGGGTCAGAGGCAAGGCATGAAGAGGATGAAGTCAGAGTTGGCTTCACCTAGGTAATGCTAACATGGTGCTCCTAATAAAAGACTGGATTTTTATTACCAGATGGCTTGAGACTCTTAATTCCATTAGGGCACTGGTCGGAACGCTGACACGGACACAACTGGACAGGAGAAACCTTTACATTTACCTTTATACAACGGAGAAGTATTCTTTTCATAACCTGTTGAAATTCTACATACTCTTTCAGAGACCCTGCTTAGAATAACTTGTTTGTGTTGTTCTTCATCTTCATCTTCTCTTTGACATTTATTTTTTCATTACTTTCACAAAAATCATGAAATTATTAATTGTCTTTGTACCACCCCAAAATACCATCCTGGTAAAATATACTCACTGCATTCTTGGTTTCTAAAGTGACCATCTGAAAAGTGCGTTTTAATTTTCTGTGAGCAGAAATTATTACTATTCACAGAAGAGAGGGAAGCAATTTCATTCCCCTTTCAAGATTTGCTCTGGGACAGAGGCTTCCTAATACTGGGGGGAGAAGTGGGAGCCAGGGAGCTGTAAGAATAAGAGAGACTAAGGCAAGCCCCATTTAGAAATGGACATTCCCTCCATTCATAATTATATGACTATTTAATATAATTATGTAAAGATTTAGAATTGTTTTAAATAAATAAATATTAGATAAGTATTTTACCATATATACTCGAGTATAAGTCTAGTTTTTCAGCCCCAAAAATGGGCTGAAAAAGTCACCCTCGACTTATACTC
>JANHFQ010002245.1:38926-49206 GCA_032468035.1 Aparallactus werneri
CAGGAAGGCCTGGAGGAACATTGTCCATGGGGTCGCGATGAGTCGAACACGACTTCGCAGCTAACAACAACAAAATTACCTGTTTTTTATATGTTGTACACCGTCTTTGGGAGAGGGGCGGCATAAAAGTCCAAATAAAATAAAATAAATAAAAAGTGAAAAGGACCTCCAACTTCACTCTTCCCAAACCAGCTCTGCCTGTATGTCTGATGCAGTTCCACCCAGTAGGTTCCTTGCTGACTTAGTGCCAGGCACGAATCAAAAGTTTCTCCTTCTCTCTCTCTGCCCCAAAGTCTGCCTGCCTCTGCTTGGCTTGGCTACTGGGACCAGGTTTCTGCTTGTAATGCCCAGGACTGAAAGTAAACACAGTGAGCAGCTGCTTATCACTCAAAACCTACAGGTCATTGCATGCCTGGATTAACTAATCCTCGCAGGGTCCCAGGAGCCAGTCTCTCAGGCACAAAGGGGGGGGGGGTCAGAGCTCCAATCCTATGAATAGGCATCTAGTCTGAGCCCAGAAGTATCCCTCACACGCCTCCTCCATGCAGCTTTGATAGAAAGCCCTACATGGCTTGGGGCCAGGCTATTTGAAGGACCGTCTTTTCCCAGTCATGTCTGCCCAACCCACTAGAGCGGGGAAGCAGGGAGTGTTAGGGGGCCCCTTTCCCTTCCCATTTAGGAGGACGAAGAAGAAGAGCCTTCTCTATGGGGGCTCCCTCCTGGTTGAACATCATCCAGTTGGCCCCTAATTTGACACTCCTTTGATGGTTCTGACAGTGGGCCTGCAGACTCTGGGATGATAGCGAGACCATCCAGTTGCTCATTTGATCATTGTCACCAGGGGATGGTGGGGTTATTGCTTTTTGTACTGGGGTTTTATTGTTTGTAAGCTGCCCGGAGTCACTGAGAGTAAGTTGGGCCACCATATCAATTTTCTTAAATAAATAAATAAATAAACATAATTGCCAACGTCCGATGACGGATATGGCACAAGAAGAAGAAGAAGAAATAAACAAACAAAAAGGGGGGAAGCCCAGTAATTTCTCTCTGACATGTTAGGCCATCGTTCTGTTGGAGAACGGCTTGGAACTCTCCCTCCCGCCTCCATTTTAACCCATTTTTCTCACAGGATTTCGTGTCTCTTGAAGAAACCACTCACCTTGATGAGCTCAATGCAGCCGATCATGGAGCCTGCTTGGACACAGACCAGTGGGTCAGACCTGACACTCAGAGCCCACTCCTCACATTTGCGGAGCTCCAGGTCACTGATACAGCACCAGCGCACCAGGCTGCTGGCCAGAGAGCTCCCTGGGGCAGCAGGAAAAGGACAGTCAGAGGCGAGAGGAGCAGCTGTCTTGCCCAGTTGCCGGGGGCTGGAGGTTGTGCCTTCCCTCACCTTCGTGTCCCAAACCCTGAAGGAGGGTGATGTAGTCCAGGCCAAGAACCTGGCTGATCTCAGTCTCTTCTCCCAGCAACTGCAGGCGCTGAGTGGCATCGTGGAACAGCAGGTCCCTCCCTCTGAATGGTGCAGACGCAAAGAGCTCAAATCTGGCCTTTTCTTTTCCGCTGTTTCCAAACAGGTGCTAAGAACCAAAGCCAGTGATCACAAGTCCTTGCACCCAGACAGCAAGCAGGCACTACCCAGGGCTAGGGACGGGGATGCATCTGCCAAGAACCATCTGCAAACTCCCAGAACTGCCACACAATGCGGTTTACATGGAGGAGCTCACCTGATCACCAAAACCAGTAGCAGGGAAACGAAAAGGGGATTTAATTTAATTTAACTGGGACAGAATTATCTTCAAATAGGACATATGCCCAACCATCCTCCTGATGCCCTCAAAACTATGTTTTGTGTTGTTTTTCTGGCCACATTGCCACATGGCTCTGGGCAGCTGGGACTTCTGTGTGCTTTGTATTTCAAAAATCTGCTTCCAGCAGGTTGGCTCTGGGGATGCTCCAGGAAGCAGCACAGGAAGGATGGAATGGTGATCTATGTGTGGGCCAGCAGGAAAGACTTGAAAACATCCTCACAGCAGCTGGAACTGCCACTGCCAGGCTACCAGTCACCCACGGTTACACCTCCTCCTTTCCTGCCAGTAGGAGAGCACACAGCACATTCTGTGTCACATTCTTGGGGAACTGCCTCATAATGCCATCACAACACCTCACTTGCACAAGAAGCTCTGGAGATCCTTTACCCTGGTTTCCAGTTATAATAACAGGCTAGCTAAATTAGGTCAAGGCAAACAAGTGTCTGCATTTATGTTGTATTTGCTAAACACTGGAACGATATATGCCTCATTTAGCTTAGTTTGTTTTAAGCCAGAATTTCTAAGAACCTTCTAAAATAAAACTAAGTTGTAACGTATTTCTCCTTCTACCCAGCTATTAGGAGGAAGAATCTTTGAGCCCTACTACTCAGTTTTTTATTATTTGTTAAATTTATTCGCTGTCTATCTTGCCCTGGGGCTACACTAGGTGACTTACAACAGTAAAAACAAAGAAATGACAAGAAGTGTAAAAGTAACAGTAGCAAAATATTGAAACAGCAAAATAAACAATGAAAATACAGTAATGAGATTAAAAGATGAATGGGAGGGAAGCAGGGATTGGGGGGGGGAGTGGGGTTTGCTCTCAATCTAGTAGCCACCTCCCCTGTTCTTAATTCTGAATCATGGCTTAACAATTTATATCAATCCCAGCATGTTTTGCCTTCCTTGGAGCCTGATTTCTTCCTCCTTAGCAGTCAGATCCTTCCAGATGCCTTTCAGCCGACGTGCACCTCCCGAAGGAAGCGCCCTTTCCCCAGGGGACAGTGAGGCTGCTCGGAGGTATTTGGGATTGCAAAAGGAGAAACATCCTACAAAGTTTGCTAAGTATATAATCCACCCAATGGAGACCAACCCCCAAACCTTGGGGGAAACACCTGATTATTTGAGAGCCAGGGCTTGAAGAGTCACTTCCATCAGCTAAGCAACAGGAAACAAATTTGCATCAAACCCTTGGAGGGGGAGATGATGCAAACCAGTCTTTCAACCTTAGCAACTTGAAGATATGTGCCTGGACTTCAATGCCCAGAGTTCCCAGCTGGTATGCGAATGGACCTCAGGCACCAGCCCCAAATCAGCTCCCTTTTTGAGAATCAGAATCTATACCTGTTTGCCAGGAGATACCTGAATGACCTTGAGAAATTTCCTCGCTATCTTCTGCAAGTTGTGGCGCGTGACAATTGCACGGCCTGGTCCGTTGCCCAGGTTGCAAGTAGAGTAGGCTGTCAAAGGTGCAGTGGATCCGTCAGGACACAACAGCTCATACTCTTCCCGTTCCAAGTCTTTGCAAGAGGAAAAAGAGGGTTTCAGAAGCTGGAGCTGGAGCCCACAGAGCAGAAGCCCCCCGTCCTCCATCTCTGCCTCACCACGTGACAGAAGGACCACCGCTTGCTCAGCTACTAAGAGGGCAAAGCAACTGGCCTGGTCCTGGGTGCAGGGGGAGAAAGCGCCTGGCCTTCATGACAGGCAATGGCTTCTGGGCTTCCTGGCCAGTCTTCTTATCAAGACTGATAAGAAGTGAGATTTAGGTTGAAGATAAAAGATAAATTTATTGCCATGAAAAAGACACTGGGCACAGCTCAAGGAAGGAAGGAAGGAAGGAAGGAAGGATGGATCGGCAAAACGATTATCTTTTCGTAAGGCCTAAAGACGTGGCTGTGCCAGTCGGCCTGGGGCCTCAATGGGGGGTCAGTGCAATGGAGGTGGTTGATCGAGTAACAATAGATCCCACCTCCCCCTGCACTGCCCACACCCTCCCCAGGTGTCCTTGGTTTTAATGTCTTTTTATGTTTTAATTATATATGTAACTGTAAGCCGCCCAGAGTTATCCTATGGTAAGATGGGTGGCCAATAAATTTTATAAATAAGTTTTATATTATATAAATAAATAAATAAACAAATAAACAAATAAATAAATAATACAGCAGTAGAAGGTGAAGTCTGATCTCCCTTTTAATCCCTGCAGGCTCCCTTTTAATCCACTGCAAAAGTCAGACACTGTCCTGGGCTGAACGTTTACCTGTAGCACTCATGACTGTGAGGTGATCCACAAAAGCCACCTCCGCCAGCCCCAACTTCAAGCACCTGCACAGATGAAAAGGAGGTCAGCGGACGAGCTGCTCTGCCTTGCTTCTAGTTCCATTGTGAGGAAGCACCCGAGTGAACACAAGGGCACCTGAAGGTGCCCTCTGAGCCATAGAAGGGTTCCCGAGGGCTGGCCTCGCAGAAATGGTTCTTGTCCCAGATGTATGACTTCGGCCCTTGGCAGAGAGCACAGAGCTTGGGATGGGTGGCTCCGATGCCAGGGATGCAACTGGCATTGAAATAACCGCTGATCGCTGGCAACAGAAGAAGAGCCGAATGAAAAGCATGAAGGGCAAGTCTAGTACAGTGAGTGCATGTTTTCATGGAGGGCAGCCCAAACTACTGGGATTTGTGGACTTATTTCAACAAAGTGTACCTAAGGTCGCATGTTAAGGACCAGTCTACATAAACAATTTATACAGAGTTGTCTGACTAACGTATGAGTCACACAACATACTGTGGTGCAATCCATTTTCTTGATGCTATGTTCTCTAAATAGCCCATCTGCCAGGCTCCAAAACCCACACTGAGTTACTTCAAAGCAGTTTCCTTTATTGTTCTTCATCTACAGACAGAAAATTTTCCAAATTAAACTAAACTACTTGTATCATTGAAGATATACACTGAGAATGGCCATTTTATTTCTGTTTTAACGGTTGCATAGTTTCCAATCTTTGTTAGCCACCCAGAATTATGTATGACTTTGCTGTAGAAACTGAAAGCATGAATAAAGGAAAAAAATCATCTCAGCCATAAGATAAGAGCATTCACTTAGAAAGGACATTCCGTTCCAGTCCAAACAGGCCCAGATCCAATGTACCAGCCAGAGCGAGGCAAGGGCCCGAGCCACAGATCTTGGGGGAGTGCAATCCTATCCAGAACTAAAGTCAGTCCTGGAGGTGAACCAGATTGGTTGTCTAGAGCAGCATCTCAGCACGTTGCTGAGATTCAATGAGAGGCTACATTATGTCCCGTCTCAGCCCCCTAGATACCTAAAAAGGACCTCCACAGCCTCTGGGGCAGCAGCGCACATCATATGGCTTTCTCACCTCAGATTGACAAGGGTTTTGTGTAAATGTAGAGGTAAGTCAATATAGGTAATTCTCAACTCACAACAGTTCATTTAGTGACTGTTCGAAGTTACAACAGCACTGAAAAAAGTGACACAACCATTTTTCACACTTATGACCACTGCAGCATCCCCAGGGTCAGGTGACCAACATTTAGACGTTTAGCAAGTGGTTCATATTTATGACAGTTGCAGTCTCTGGGGATCATGGGATCCCCCTTTGCAACCTTCAGACAGACAAAGTCAATGCAGAAGCCAGATTCACTTAACAACCCTGATACTAACTTAAGAACAGCAGTGATTCACTTAACAACTGTGGCAAGAAAGGTTGTAAAATGGGGCAAGACTTACTTAACAGCAGTCTTGCTTTGCAAATAGAAATTTTGGGCTCAATTGTGATTGTAAGTAGAGGACTACCTGTAGTACCCCACCTTGGAGAAGACATGTACTCAAATTTATTGATTGATTGATTGATTTCTAAGCTGCCCACTCCCAGGGGACTCTGGGTGGCTTACAACAGTAACAATAATACAATAAAAATGAATATCAGCTAGAACTGCCCATCTAGGAGAAAGTAGAACCACTCTATATTTCCCCTCTTTCTAACCTGTGCAGGTAATCTAGCAAGAGGACATAGTCAAACATCACCAAGAGGTCTGACAGGACCAGGAGGGGGACAACACCCCCCTCCCTCCTTCCCTGTTCTGATGTAAGTCACCCCCCCAGAATGTCTCAGCCCTCTGCTAAGGCCGGAAACCTCACCAGAAGGAATCCAGGCAATTCCCTTTGGTAACTAATGCAACATGATTTCTTTCTGAAATGTGAACCCAATCACTGCAGTTGCAGACTATCTATCATTTACGGCAGTGGTACACAATGTTCTTTATGCAGACTACCATGTTATCACTGAAAACCTCTGAGGGATGCATCAATCAAGATCAGGTGACATGGCACTAACTATTTGTAAAATATTATAGTGCTGAAGTCCCTATTCTAAAAAATGTTGGCATTTTTGTCCAAAATCTCAATTTAATCATCTGTGAGTTTTTGAGTATGTTATTTCTTTATTTTATTTTGGCACCTTCATCAAATAGTCTGTTAGAGAATGACCGGTTTACAGTATGGCGCATTGTATGAACCCAGCCATAGTGTGAATGTCATGAACTGCGAGGCCTTCTTATGGCATTGTGGAATGGCCCAATATGCTCAGGCAATGGTCATTCACAATTACAACATGAGGCTGGATGGTTCAGCCATTGTCAGGAGTCCAGCATAGTACAGTATCAAATTTAAAAATATGTTTCCAGCTGACCATTCATCTATTGGGATCAAGAACCTACGGAGATGTAATCCCAGATTCAGACAAACTGGCAACTCTTGCCCACTCACCTTGGCTGAGGGGCTGGCCTGGCACCCACATCAGATCGCTCCTGGCTAAGAGGAAGCCCATGGGAATGGTCCAGCCCGAAGTCCACCTAGCACCATTATGGCAACTTTGGACTCCTTTGAGCCTTTGGACATCCAGCGTTCCACGCTTGGCCACAGCCACTGCAAACACACAGCTACCTGAGAGAGAGCAAGTTAAGAGTGGAAACAACACTCACTTGTAGAGGACAAAACTGCCCATGATGAGGAATATTTTGCATCAAACATGGTACTCCTGATTGACAAGGAACCTAACCCAAAAGCATTTTGAAACATTCTGTTCTGCAGTATTTTATTTTCTTAGTTTAAATTCAATACAAAAGAAATTATTCCAAATCATGTGGTGCCTGGATGCATCTCCAGCAGAATGACTAATGCCATGGCTTTTATCCAATGAATTTTGTGAACAATATTTGGTGAAAGTGTAAATAAAGTAATAAATCTTGGCCTTACTGGAATAGTTCTTTACTTACAATGGAGGGAGGGATCTAAATACACCTCTCCTCCTGTTAGCTCTAGAGGCCAAATGCTTTTAACACTCTTTCTTTATACAAGAGTCTCTATTTTGCAGTTCTCAAAAATAAAGCACTGGCACAGGTCTGTTCAATTACCTTCTTACTTTTCTTTGCATTTGAAGCACGGGTGGGCTTCAAAAATTTCAGCAACCGGTTCCCTGCCTGGTTGCTGGGTGGGCATGGGCATGGTGGGCGTGGCCTAGTCAGCCTCCTGCACCACTGGGGGGGGGTTTCCCCCTCCCCGGATTCTGGAGGCTTTTCTCGAGCCTCCGGGAGGATGAAAATGGCCTCCCCCGGGCTCCGTGCGGGCCCTGTACTTACCTGGCATCCAAAACAGGCCCTGTGGGGACTCCTGGGAGGGGCAGAGTGGGCTGGGCAGAGCCAGCCAGGAGTGGGATTTACCGGTTTGCCAAACTGCACCAAATCTTACCTAGAGGATCGCCTGAACCTGTGCGAGCCCGTAGCAGCCCACCCCTGATTTGAAGAGGCTCATAGTCTCCATACTTTCTGGGACAAGAGGAAAAGCCCTCTGTGGACTTCCAAGCAGAGATGATGGTGTGGCCAAGACCGATGGACCTTCAAGAAGGTCAGCCCAACGGAACCTCTCTGGATAAAGAGAGGACGAGTGATTGCCCACTTGTGCTTCAAATGGCTGTTCCTCATGAAGAGACCACATGACAGCAGTCAACCCATGGATTTGAATGGCAGGAGATGAGGGAAGCTATTAAGCTCTCAACTGCAGCAGAGCATAAGTTACAAGGTTCGTCAAGCTCAGTGGCGGGATTCATCCTATTCTGACGGGTTCCGTAGAACCGGTAGCGATAATTTTGAGAACCAGAAAATACCACCTCTGATTGGCTGACCCCGGCAAAGACCACCTCTGATTGGCCAAACGCATAGCCACACCCACCAAGCCACACCCACAGAACTGGTAGGGGAAATTTTTGAATCCCACCATTGGATATATGGGTGGAATGAGGAAAATGTATATGTGGGGGAAATGGATGTATTTTATAATGTTATGAGTGGACTATAAAGCTGATAAATAAGTAAGGCTTTTGGTCCAGTTTGTGGTGGCTTTCTGTGACTTATGCAGACTAAAGTCATACCTGTGACACATTTTGTGAAAATCCTTTTCTCGCTTATTCATCCAGAAAAGACACTTTAGGGAAAATTAGATATTGTGGCATTCACCTTAAAATTTCACAAAATGATAAAAATGGAAGGTTTTCCTCTAAAGTTACCTCCCATCCCTTAATAAAGTTCATTGCAGATAAGTGCTATGTGTTTTTCTTCTGGCTGTACTACAGTCCTTAACATGGAAAAACTGGCTCAAGTTGAGGGGAATTCTATTTCAGTGAATAATTTTGGTCTCTTTTTTCATAGCAAAAAAGGCTGTGTTGTTGCTGCTTATGAAACAGTAAAGATTACCTATTTTTGCAATAACAACTTGACTACATTAAATAGCATATTAGTTGGGACTTTGACCAAATTGCATTTGAATCATTTTTTTCCAAATGTTTTTATTAAGAATTATATGTGAAAAGAATAAAAGTTAAAAATGCAAATGGAAAAATGAAAAAAGTGTGAAAAAAGCAAAAGAAAAATGGAAAGAAAAAGATAAAAGAACTTCTTCATGCCAGCAGGTAAAAACAATTTTAACAGTTTAATAAGATCTCTAAATAAAGAATAACCTTTCTGCTTCCCATAGCTCACCTCTTAGGCAAGGAAAGCAAAATCAAAATGCTATGTCAATCAATTTTTGTCAGCAAAAGTCCAGTAAAGTCAACCAGACAGAACTATTTTCTTCATAATCTTGCCTCTCCCCATGGCTCATCTCTTAGATAAGAACAACAAAGTTCAAATACTCCGTCAATCAATCTTTGTGAGGAAAAGTCCAGTAAGGGCAAGGAGATGTAACTATTTTTTTCTTTTAGCCCTGATCGAACAAGTCATCCCATAAATCTTTCCTGGACTTCTTAAAAATATTATTTAACTCCTTCAAAAATAGTCACAGAAATAATTTACTGTTCATCTGTGTTTCAAAATGAAAATCTTTCAGAATGTAAAGAGATTTCTCTTATAATGAGAAGTAAATGTTATCTTTTTGTTCATCACTTTTCAAAAACAATTCTTCCAGATCTTACTAGAGTCTTTTGTATATCCTTTTGCTGCATAGTCCAAAAAAAGAAAACCCATATATTTAAAAAAACCTGTTAAGATCAAATTTATGCCATCATCTTTTATGGAGAGGGAAACTCACCTGTTGAATACAGTAAAACCTTGCCAGTTTGAAGGGTCTTAATCTCTCTAATATGCAAAGAATTAAAAAAATCCCCCAAAATGATTAAGATATAAGGCTTGGTCCAGCTTAGTGTCCATAAAGGCTGCTTTGCGAATTTGAGCTTCATGTAAATCCTGACATTTAGTCATTCCACTTATAAGCCGATCGAAAAAGTGACAGTTTCTGTGGTCTATTCGGAGTGACTGTCTGAATCATGTAGAATGATCTTAGTGATCTCTCTTTCTTCCAGAGAGATTATGCTGATTTAGATCCAGCTTCCAGTGGAATTCTGCTTGCAAAGCTATCTAACTAGCAGAAGCCAGTGAGAGGTCCAATCACCATGGTGCTTACAGGAAGTATCCACTTTGCGTCTAAATCATTGATTTGTCTCAGATCAATGTTTGCTTGCTCAAAAGTCCCTCATCTCCTCTTCCCTCACCAGTAAAAATGAAAATGCTTGAATGCTTGGTTCAGGTCTAATTCAGAAGAAAGACCTTTCCAGACACACCTACAGAGAGAATTCTAACTCATATCCAGCAATCATGTAGAACTGCTTAGTGCAAGAATATTCATGATTGCCTTTCAGATAGCCTAATGACTGACCCTTCCTTAGTGGCCTCCTCACCAGGATGATGGTCAGAAGAGACCAGCTATAGCCATGCAATTGAAGCCCCATTCATTTATATGAGTACATTGATAAAGGTAAAGGTAAAGGTTTCCCCTTGCACATACGTGCTAGTCGTTTCCAACTTTAGGGGGCGGTGCTCATCTCCATTACAAAGCCAAAGAGCCAGCGTTGTCCGAAGACATCTCTGTGGTCATGTGGCTGCATGACTAAACAGAGCGCTGTT
>JANHFQ010002245.1:86614-97730 GCA_032468035.1 Aparallactus werneri
CCCTGGATTGCTGTTATCTTTAACAGCAATCCAGGGTCAGTAAGCAATAAGGGAGAGAATAACAGGCAGTATATCACTCCTAACCCATAACAGAGTAACTAGTTTACTCTTATTTGCCATGAAGCCATTTGTATTTAGCCAATTTAGACTGTGCTTATAACTCTGCCTGGACTGTTTGCCTACTTTAACTCATCTTGCTGTATTAGAACTCAGACTGCTATGCTGGACTTCGTTTATGCTTTTGCCTTTTTGTACATTTAATATTGGAACAATACAGTTCTACTGCACTTTGCTGACTTGCAGTGTGGCGTCTGCTTCGTGAGGTTATTGCTAACAATCAGGTACAAGTACTGCTGTGTTTTCTGCTGAGCTACCCAAACTTGCAACACAAAGAGGGTTAAACTCCAACACCCCCAAAGAATTTCCTTGTCCCCTCACCTGTCTGCAAGTGCCTCTGGGCATCCTTCACAGCCACAGCCACCTTTTCTCGGCTATCGGCACGCAGGGCAGCTGCCTCCCTCCACTGGAGCAACACCTGCGCTGAGAAAATGGAGGGGCTTGAGTATTTCCAGGGCCACATTTTATCTAGTGGCAAAAAGCATCCCAAGACCCTCACAACAACTGCTCTCTGAGTGTCCCTGACTTTGGACTTCACCAAAACCCAGCCAGAGCATTTGGGGGGGGGGTTGATTCCTGTTGTCTCCTGCTGGGTCTGCAGCCGAGTTTGGGAACTGGCTTCCCTGCCTGAGGTTACCTTGGAGAGAAGGCGTTGTCTGCCATGATGCCCAGCAAGCCTGGCCGCCTTTGCTTCCTGCCTGAGGCCAGCCGTGCTCTCCTTCCAGGAACGCAGCACCTGCCTGAGGGGCAGAGAGGAAGAGAGCCTCGAAGCGCCAGGAGGGTTTCCCCACGGCTGGCCTGACCTTTGGGGAGACACTTCACACCGACACAGGGGAGCCCAGCCAGCTGAGGAAGGGGGGTCACCAGCACTGTGAGACGGAGAGGGGGGGGGGGCGATTACCGCAGCCGCTCCCGATTGTGGTCTCTCTCCTTCTGGGCCACCCGGTGAAGAAGGCACTGAACGTCCTTTTGGTGTGCCTGGAAGGAGAGAAGGGCCAGAACTCTTGTCCATGGAAACTTACCCTAAGAAGCATCTTCTTCCTTGCAGGAAAAGGGGCTTGAATGTGTCAGCCCAGACCCGGGGATACTTATCTGTGGGGCAGAGACCCCCGTGCTGTTTAAGGACATCACTGAGCACCCAGGAAAGACAAACTCCACTTCTCTTGGTCCAACTAAATGGCACAAATGTTCATGTTCTCCAGGACTTTTCATCCAAACAATGCAGTGCACCACTTAATGTGTGACCACACCACTTAATGACAGCAGTTCCAGCAGCCCTGGTTGCCGTTGTTAAGCAAGGACTTGACATGATCCAACTTCCCACTGCCTTCCTCACTGACTTTGATTGTGCGACCATGGATTCTGTGAGCACCCAAGGATCAGGCCTGGTCATAACTACCACCCGCTCAGCACCGTTATAAGTTTGAATGGTCATTAACTGGGGACCACTTGTGAGCCCGTTCCATTGTTTGATGAAAATTTTCTCTTTCTCTTAACTAACTGCATCAGTGAGCATTATTTCTTCTGCCGTTTCTATTCTGCCTCATTCCCTTTTTCGCTTGGTCACAACTCTCTAAGCTTCCTTCAGTTGAAGCGATTTCCAAGCCTCTTAGACCGCCCCCCCCCATCCTGCTGAGTCTTCCCAGCCTCCAAACCAGAATCTGCAAAGACAGGGACAGGCCCCCATTCTCTGCACATGCCCCTCCCTCGGCACAACTGCAGCCAGCAGATGCTCTGGAGCTGCCCCAAGCGCTGCCAGTCCGAGCCTGGCATCCTACCTTCCAAGCCGCCATGACCCTGCCCAGCAAGGCCTGCTGGTAGTGTCCCTCGGCTCGAGCCGCCTTCTCCCACTTCTCAGACTTCTGCATCCGGTACTGGAAGGGAAAAGGAGCCTGGAGCAGGACTGGCAGGGACAGTGCAGAAGCCAGACAACACGCAGAGGGAGAGAGAGGGATGTCTGCAAAGCAGCCATTGGGGGCCGACTTCTCCCCACACATCCCTGGCATAGGAATGTCTGCTAGCACCTCTTACTCTCCTGGGGTCCCCTTTTGAATGCGGAGAGCGAGCTTCCACTAGGAGCCCCCTCCCCCTGCAACCTGGCTCCTTCCAGACTCGAATGCTTCAGGTGCTTGACGTCCAAAGCGAAGGCAGTCAAGCAATGGCAGCCTAGGAACATCAAGACGAGCCGTGGGCAGATGAGTGGCTGCTGTCAGGCGGGTGGAGGGTGCACAAGGAGGCCAGGCAGGTGTGTCAAGGCTTGGGGAGGGGGTGCAAGGGAGACATAGCAAGGGTCAGGGAGGGTAAACGATGGTGCACAGAAGTATCAGGGAGGCACATGGAGAGAGGGCATCTCTATAAATCCAGTACCAATAAAGCAGTTTCATACGCACATTTAATTAAAGCACACATTGTTTTAATCTTCCTTTCATCTGATCTCTTTTTAAAGAGTTGGTATTCCCCAGTCGTGAAAAGGACAGTTCTCCTGAAACTTCCTTCTCCTTCGGACAACTTTGGAAACCTCCCTGCCTCTACCAACTGCCTCCTGTGATGTCCCGGGCACATTACAAGAGCCGCAGCAGTGTGCATCTTAAAAGAAAAAGGCCCCAAGGGAAGCACCAGGGCTTTTGTGGCCGCAATAAAGCCCCTTCAGGAATTTCAGCCATACTGGTATAATATTTAACTGCAGCGAAAAGTTCCCAATTCAGGCAGTCAGCTCCTTGCTTAATTCCTGCCCACCGGGCCACTCCCATGCTCCTGAGTGTTGGTTTCCACGGGACGGGCTCAGTGGCTTCTCTCACCTGTCGCCACTTCCTCCACGAACACCGCAGGAGCCTCTCCGAATGGAAGTGCAACGCCGCTGCCTCCTTCGCCCGCCTGAAAGAAGCACAGGGGACCTGAGCTTCGGTGGCAGCAGGTCCTTGGCCGAGATACGGGCACGTCACGAGGAGCCAGGTGTGAGCCTGGGGACGGGGCTTCTTAAGCCCGGCAAAAGCGGAGCTCCACTCAATTGCCCAAAATGGCATCTCCTGCTTGAGCAGGGGGTCAGGCCAGAAGACCTCCAAGGTCCCTTACCAACTCTGCTATTCTGAATGATTCACTCCTGGAACAGCAGCAAGCCCCTCCGTCTTCCAGAAGACTCTGCTGGGAGTCTTGGGAAGATGAAGGTGGGCCTCCCCACAGGCTGCTCATCCCCGTCTTACGAGGAGCATCTTGTCAGAATCTCACCTGGAGTCAGAATCTCACCAGGAATCTCACCTGTTGCCACTGCCTGTTCGTGGCTCTCTTCCATTATGGAAGGTGGGCAATGCATACAGGAGAGAGCATTACCATCACCCCCAATTCAAGCGGTGACCACGTCGGGCCTCTCCTGTTTGGTTGCACAGATCGGAATTCATCGGAATTGGGGGTAGAAATCAACATGGAGCGCTTTGTAATTTTGTAAATGTTTACTTGATATTGATATTGTTTTATTTTGTTTGTTGTGAGCCGCCCGGAGTCCCCTGGGAGTGGGCAGCATATAAATTTAATAAATGAACGAATGAATGAAATGAATGAGAAGCTCCAGGATGGGTCCAGGAACATCCACCAGGAACTCTCTGCCGTTCAGCCTTGAGCAGTGGCGCCCAAACCACCTCTGAAGCGCCAAGGAGCTCAGGGCGAGCGATCTGCCATCCCGGCTCCTTTGCACAGTTTCCTCATTCAAGGCCAAATCCAACTTTTGCTAAGAATGTCTCTGGGCTCTAAAGGGGCCCCTGCAAACTTTGTCAAAAAGTAAAAACGAGGTGCCTCCATCTGCCCCCTAAGCAGGACCCAGAGGGAGAAATCTGGGAGAGGGGGGAAGCCTCTTTGTCCTATATCACCCACTAGCCACTTTGTGAGAGCGCCCACAACCCTACCCTCCAGCCAGAGAAGCCAGTGGCCCCAAGGGACCCCCCCCCACCTCGAGGCACAGCCGTCAGATTGAGGCCACCGAGAGACAAAGATGCAGAACTCACAGAATCAGGGAACGTGGCTGACGTTGGCAGTCCCCTCTCTGGGCTCTTACCCTCTCTTCATTTCCCAGACATTCTCCTTCCAGAGGTACAAAGTGGCCCGAAGGAGCTGCCACCGGTGATGCCCCTTGGCCAAGGAGGCACCCTCTCGCTCTTCCAGGCAGGCCAGGGCGGCCCGGTGCCACTGGCCCCAGAAGTGGGACAAAATTCGCCGTTCAGCACACAACGTTGCCTGCAAAGAGAGAGGCCGGAGGTTGGGACTGCGGCTGGGCTGCCCTCCTTGGCTTTAGGTGGTGAGAAGCTGGGGGGCGGGGCAGGGACCCAAGCAAGCAAGCAAGGGGCGCCTCTGGTGCAGACCATGCGCAGAACTGAGGCCAAGCTGAGGCCCAGGAGGGATGCCATCTAGGTTGCTCTGTCCTCAGACTGAGCCTCTCTTTGAGACCCGGGCAGTTTCAACTCCCACAGTGGCTATTGTCCTCAGGCTGAGGAGACAACGATGGGCATGGAGAAGCTCCTCCTCATGGAGGGCTTGGCCTGACTCAGCAGGAGAGCCGTGCAGAGAAGCCACCCCAGCCGAAGGCCGCACTTACCTCCTTCTCCGCTGCCCGTCCCTCCTGTTGCTCACGCTGCCTCAATAGCCACCACGCAAAGACTCGCCTGCTCCACACCTCCCTGTGGAAAGGAGCAGTGTGAGACGCCCAGGGAGCAGCCCGGGCTCTGTGAGTCTCCACAGCCCACATCCAGGAGCCCCATGGGGCTGAGCGTGCAAAGGGCAAAGCAGCAGGAGGGAAGCCGGAGCTGGACCGTGGAGCTCTGGCAACGCTACCTCGGGGCCCCTCCTCACTCTCTTTGCAGGACAAAGGCAGCCCAGCAGCTGAGGGATGTGGCCCCAGGGAGCTAACCAGGGAGATGGGTGAATAGTGGTGTTAGGGGGAGGGGGTGCCTTTCAGTCAGTTTTTGACTCTGGAAATCGTTCAGATGAATTCCCTTCTATTTCCGGTTATGAATTCCCGGTTATCCAGAAATCCAGAACTCTCACATCCTGGACATAAATTGCTTCAACTTCTAAATGATGTTATAGATCATTGCACATCAAAACTAGACACGAGGACAGTTTTTCCTCACATGCCATCATTCCCACAACTAATTCCCACAATACTGTCAAACTATTTAGTAAGACTGTATTACTATTATTCTTCTCAACCTTCCTAGTACCTATCTCATCCCACTTATGACTATAACCTTGTTTGTATCTTTACGATTCATATACTGTAGTTTTATTTAGTTTCCTAGTATGATTTATTCTGATTGCTTATTTAGTATCCTATGACTATCACAAAGTGTTGTATCTTATGATTCTTGATGAATGTATTTTTTTAATGTACACCGAGAGCTTATGCACCAAAGACAAATTCCTTGTGTGTCCAATCACACATGGCCAATAAAGAATTCTATTCTACTCTATTGTAAATGGTTTGTTATTGCCCCCTTCCCAAGGCTAGAGAAAGTGACTGGCTTAGGGTCTCCCAGCTGGCTTACAAGCCCAACACAGGACTAGAACTCCTCCCCGTTTCTCGCCCCGGGCCCTTACCATTACATGATGTGGCTCTACTAAAGTTTGCAAGTTTCAAAATGACCCAAGACAACCTTGAATTGTGGACTGAAGTGAGCGGGATAAACTAATGGGGGGAAAACAGAGTCCTACATCAGGGGAGAAAAAAAATGCAAGGCAGAAATCTAGGATCCTGGCTTGGCAGTTCCAGAGGCAGAAAAGATTTGGAAGGTTTAGTAGTCTGCAATAGTCTCACGCAGGGACTGATAAGGAAAATGGTATTGAGGTCTGGGTGAAGAGGCACACAGGGTGCAGGGCATGGGAAGCAACTGCCCCCCTCCTCTGACTTGCTTAGAAGTGTCCAATTCTGGCCCCACCATCCAAGCAGGATGTTGGCAAACTGCGAGTGCGCTCAGAGGACGGCTATCAATGCGGAGAAGGTCCTGGAAACCAAATCTGGCAAAGACTGGATGAAGGAAAGGGGTACATTTAGCGTGCAGCACAGCAGGCTGCGGAGAGCTACGATGGTGCTCTTCAGAGGTCTAAGACCAGAACCAACAGAGCAACACTACAAGGAAACAGATTCGTGTTACATAAAAGAGGCAACAAGGAAGAAGCTGCCTCAGGAAATGGTGGGCTCCTTTCTGTGAAAGGTGTTCAAACCAAGGCTGTACTGAATCTGTCTGAAAAGCAGATCCTACACAAGCTTGTAGGAGGGACTTTGCAACCCACGAGGTCCTTTCTAGCTCTTGTGATGCCACGGTTCAAGGATGGATCCTCTCAACAGCTTCTCTGATTCAGCATTCCTGATATTCATGACTGAGCTACAAACCTTTCCAAGCTTTGCTCCTGGTGATTTAATAAAAAACTTATTTTTTAAAAAGAGAAGATGACGCCAAGATCCGCATCAGGCAAGAAAGAAACAGGGGCTCCCTCGCCCCTAAGCAACCTAACCCTAAGAGGCTGCAGCCAGCCAGCCCACCTGTGATAGCCGGCAGCCACCGCGTTCACCTCGCTCCACCAGAGCTGGTGATCTTTGAACAGCTTCCAGGCCTGAAAAGCAGCAGACAGGACCACGGCCTCGCGATGCTGGTCGGCTTTGGTACACTGCAACTGAAGCCAAAGGGAGACTCTTAATGGGGATTTCTGACCGTCCACCAGTCTCCTTGCAGGAATCATCAGCCAACCAAACCATGTCACTCAAGTGGGAGACGCCCACCCAGGACGTTTTTTCAGGGCTTAAACTTTGCCCCTTCTAAGGCTCTTAGCAGCTCCTTGCTTTGAAACAGCTGCCTTAGCAGCCCATGATCTACTGCCTAGGACGGTGATGGTGAACCTAAGAAATGTGTCACAGGTGGCACATCATGTCGTTTTTGGAGTCATGTCAGGTCTCTGGAAGTCATGCGACCTCTGGAGTCTCCAAAAAACACGTGAGAATTGGACACATTTCACTGCTCATTTTGGAGGCTGGGAGGCCACGCAAGAGCATCCTCTGAGATTTTCAGGTCTCATGCGACCCTGGGCTGCATTTTGGAAAACATTTACATTTATTTAATAATAAATTTGAATTTAAATAGTTTATTACTCTTTGTTATGAATTGTTTCACTTTGTGTCTGTCTGTGTGTGTGTGTGTGCATGCGTCCATGTCCATTTTCTGAATTTCTGACAAGCTGATCCCAAAAGGTCCGCCCTCCCTGGCTTAGGGTCTTCCAGTCTAAGCGGTGGGAGGACTGTCCCTCCACATCCTCCGTGGACTCAGGCCACTCGTGGTGCTCGGGGAGATGGGGCCCCTCTTTGCCGAACCCTCCCAAGCACAGGGAAGTCAGGATGACCCGGGGGTGACGGTCTCCCTCTTCCCCCCCCCACAGGCCTTGCTGCTTGAGGAGGCAGCCCACAGGCAGAAGCAGACGCCCTCGGAGCAACGCTTCGGGCCAACCAGAAAACTGGAAGAAGTGGAGCCGGGCGGCCTTGCTTGCAGCTCCCCTCCCCCAGGGCACCTTTTAAAGTCTGAGGATGGGGACCATCTAGCTTTTAGTACCCTACAAACCCTCTTCTGTGAGCTTTTGAGAGGGAAGGGCCCAAATAAAGGCGAGCAAGGAAGGGAGCATTCAGACGTGGACCCTGATGTGAAGTTCAGGGTCACGTGGTTCCACGTGGTGACTGGCACTCAGGGCTTGTTTCTGTTGGCTCACCTTCCGCCATCTTTCCCCGCAGGCTCGCTGTCTCCAGATCCCCAGGGACTTCTGCAGCAGCCTCCGGCTGGAAGGCAAAATGGGCGCTTCAGCCGAGGGTCAGCTGGCACTCAGGAGCCAGTTCTGGATGCTCATGGCCAGGGAAACCTTTCCTTTGGGCTTACGTGGGCATCTCTGTTTTTTGCTAGTGCCCCAAAATCCACCAGTTGGAGCTGCTGACAAAAGGAGTGCCTGCAAGCACTCAGATTCAATCGGGGGCTGGCCGGAGCTGGGACCCAAATCTACGATTTTCAACAAGCTGGTTTATAGGAAGAACTAGGAACTACACTAGCCCATCTACTACTCATGCCCCATTGCACGGGTATGAAAGGACGTAGGGGAGCTCACTGCGGAGAAAAGATGGGCACAAGTCGGTGCCCTCAAGGGCAAAGCCAGGCAGGAGCGTCCTCCACGCAGGGGAACCTCTCCAGCCCTGCCTTCCCTTCTCTGACGCTGCGCAGGATTTTCCCAAGGAACTCTATTCTATAAGGAAGCCAGGGGGAAACCAGCCCAGCGCCAGCCAACCCCCCTCCCCACGCTTGCTGGCACTCGAGAGCAGCACCTGTGGTGAGAAATGGCGGCCAGGGTCAGCGGGCGGTGTTGCTCGTCCTCCTTCTGCTCCAGACGAGACCTCCAGCAAGCCCAGAACCTGGATGTGAGCTGGGGGAGAAGAGAAGCAGCAGCAAATAAATAGTAACTCAATTCACCAGGTGCAGGGAGAGAGGGGGGCTTCTCTAGAAGGCACCTGCTTGCTTACCACCAAACAAGAGCAGTTGCCACCTGTGACAGAATTTGGGTCCCAGGGAAGAGTGGACCACACTTACCTGTCATCCAGCTCTACCTTCCATATAATGAACCTTTTTTTCCTCATCACCTCCGGGGCCGTACCTAATCAGTCAGGGACCCCAATTCTTGGAAAAGTCCCTTAGTGAGGTACTATGGAGTTGGGCTCAACCAGTGCCCTTCTCTAGCGATCAAGGCTCTCCGAGGGCTCTCTGATCGCATCTATCCGTCCGCCTGGCCTCCTCTCTTCCCCTCTGCCTCTTTTCCTCCATGCCGGCAAGGATCTCCCTTTTCCTAGAGCATGATCTGCTCAGGATCTCTGCCCAAGTTGTGTGTTTACTGATCCCTGCTTTCAGGGAAGCAATCCGCCTATATTTGATTCGAGACGGTTAACTGCTTCTTCTGATAGCCCCTGGCGCCCTTAATAACGACGTCCAGATTTATAATTCAAACGTTCTGTCTTTTTCTTTTTTTACTATCCAGCTTTCAGAGTTTTACATCATCTCATTAAAAAAAACAACCAACCAGTCTAATCTTTCAGTAGATCCTTTTCACTTTTCCTGCACACCCTCTCTTCAGCTACCTTCCAGCCCACAAAGACAAAACTATCCACCGTTTTCATTTCTTTGCCATCATCGGCAGTAGTTTAACAACTATTGTTTACATTTATGTTTTAAATTTGTACAGATGCATAAAAAATGAACAATAATCCCTAACAGCTCAGTTGTGGTCTGTAATTTGTCCCCCCCCCCAAAGTTTCCTACATTGCAGAAAAAATTCCCTTCCCTAAAGGACCCTTTTCAGGGTGAGGGCTGCCCAGAGGCAGCAGGGGAGCCAGGCAGGCCCACCGTGATCTGGTGCTGCTGACAAGCCAGATTTCTTCTCACTTGCTTGAAGGAAGCCTCCCAAACATTCCTCCGCAAGGCACGAAACCCACAACTCTGTGGAAAGTGGAAGAGCAGCTGACCTCAGTTCCACATGCAGGGAAAGTGCACCTCTGCAACATCCCTTCCTGTGCATCATTTATGAAAGCACAACTGGTGAGCCAAAAGAAGCAGGCAAGCCATTGCAACAGTCTGTGTCCTGAGCACAGAGTCTGGGAAATCTTCTCCATTTACTCGTGCTGCAAGTGCCCAAGATCACTAACCGTGATCTCTAACAGCATGCGGAGTGGAAACCGCACCCTCCCAGCCCAGGCCTTCTGCTGCCTGGGCAAGTGCCAGCCTCAGGCCTTTTCCCTGAGAAAGTACAAAGCTCTTACCAGCAGGTGACGGTTATGGTGGCTTTCAGCCAGCCGGTAACGCTCTGCTTCTTCGGCACACACTGCCACATCTGACGGATGGGTTAAGAAATGCAACAGACTGGACTAACCTGCAGCTGTTTATCCATCAAAGGAGGAATGCAAAGTGTCAGAAGACGAATTGGTGCGGCTCAAGCACTGTTTCCACTTATTGTCATCGTCCAAACCTCTCCATTTTGGGTCTCCTGAGGCAGCGGGGGCCCAAGTTTTCTGGGCCCACGAACTGGTGTCAGGGGGATGGTGATTTACCTGCTCCCTCCCAGCAACAGCCCCAGTGCCTTTCAACCACCCTGAAAGGCTCACAAGGGAAGGTGCCAGGCATACCTGGGGGGGGGGGGGCTTCTCAGACCAGACCTCCAATGTGCCTCCTGCACATCTGCACCAGCCAAACAGATACTATGGAGTCTCCCTGGAGCCAAGCCACATGGGTTTTATGCTGGTCTTTGCATACAGCTTTCTTCCTACTTCATTGTGTATTCAATTTATTTGCCACTCATCCCACCGCAAGCATTAAGGTTAACCCCTAACATAAATTTCCAATTTTTCTAAATAACACAGATGAACCTAGCTTTTTCTACCCAAGCGAAGGTTTGATTTCTCCTGTAAATCATCCACGCAGGCCTCCTTTCCAAAAGGAAGCCCACAAAGAAAGGTGGGCTTTGTGGGGTTTCTAACGCTGCTCACCCCCAGCAGCAGCAGGAGAGCCCAGGAAGCGGATGCAGCGTCTCCACCGGGCGAAAGCCCTTCGCAAAGCTGTGCCAGCCGCCCGCTGGGCGAGGTGCTCCAACTGCCTTCTGTGTTTCCACGCCAGGTGCCAGGCTGAGAAGGGCCAGCGGAGGAGCTGGGCCCGGTGGTGCTGCAAGGCCAGCCCTGGGGGAAAGAGGCCGCGGTGGGTCTCAGAGGAGAGGCGGTCTCCTCCCGATACAGGCATTCCTCAAATTACCATCACAACTGAGCCCAGAATTTCTGTTGCTAAGTGAGATAGTTGAGTGAGGTTTGCCCGTTTTATGACCTTTCTTGCCACAGTTGTCAGGTGAATCCCTGGAGTCATTAAGTTAGTCACACGGTTGTTAAGTGAATCTGGCTCCCCCATTGTCTTTTGCTTCTCAGAAGGTCGCAAAAGGGGAACACGTGATTCAA
>JANHFQ010002245.1:104929-120861 GCA_032468035.1 Aparallactus werneri
GTGTAGAGATGGCAAAGGGTGGGTGGGCAGATGTGACCCCCCAGTGCTGGTCTAAAGAGGGCAAGGTGTCAACGTGGTAAGTTTGGGGCAGTTTGGTTCAGCCGTGGAGGAGCCTTTCCCAGCCATACAAACTAACTAACTAACTTACAAACTAACTTAAGAGGGCTCTGTTTTATATATAGATATAGATGAGTTGCAGACTGAATGGTAAATCTTCAATGCCATGAAGTGCTAATTTTGGATTCTGTCCTCACTTAATAGAATGGATTAGCTCTAAACCAGAGCAGGTCTTATTTGATAGTGGGTGGTGCTCTTTGTGGATATTTATAATAGGGATCTACTGTTTTGCAAACAGAAGTACCAAGTTGTCATTTGTATGCAAATGAATCACTTAACAAGTAGGAACAATTCCTCTTCTTTCTTGTATTTATTACGTCCGCCTTGGCCTGGTGGCTAAAATTTCTTTCAAACCTGCAGATCCCAGAGAACGGGTAAAAGATGACGAATTGGATATAGTGCTGAGTCCTCAGAGGCGAAGTTTTGGAGGCGGCTGTCATGTTACCGCAGCAGCTGGTGGACGTCGATCTGGGAGTCCCCTGGAGAAAGAGAACGACTGTGTCCGTGTCATTGGTGGGCGCAGAATTGGGAGTGGAAGAATAATTTCTGCACGAAACTTTGACAAAGACCACCGAAGCGGTGAAAAGGACCCAAGAGATGTGAGAGAGAGAGACCGTGACAGGGAATACAAAGACAAGCGCTTCAGGGTTAGTACAAAAGTGGAGAAAGTAGGAATGTGGCTTGGATTTGGCATTTACTTTCTAGGTTAGGCACTTTTTTTTTTAAAGCAAGGATTGCAGATTGCAGATTCCTTGTGCATCTTCAAATGCTGGAAATATTTGCAGCCTGGACTTTTGATAAGATAATGTTAGTGGTTTTTCAGATGCAAGCCATTTGTGTGTCAAATTGTTGAACTTGGTAGAATACTACTATTCCTGTTTTCTGGTTGGAACAGACGATAGAGCCTCAAACTGGGTTAAAAGTTGGTGAACTTGCCTTTAAGCATAGGAATAACTCACCTTTTCCTTAAAAACCTCCAAGAGGGATAAATATTGCACTCTTCCATCCTTGTGAACATCATAGGATCTTTAATGGCCCGAGACCAGGATGAGATGTACCATTCAACCCAGCAGTCAGAGAGTCCCACCTTTCTCTGTTTGGTTGTCAGATCAAGTCTGCTGATTATTAAAAGGAAACCTATTCAAAATATGAAAAAGGGAAATTAGCTGTAGTCTTAGCCTCTTTAAAGGAACATTCTCACCTCTCAAATTTTTCTGTTGATTTCTTCTTTGCTCAGTACCAACCCAAAAACTGGATAAGAATGTAGTAATGGTGAAAACCTGATATGTCTTGTGACTCGATTTCCTTTTCTATGCCCTCAGAGGGAATATGGGGACAGCAAGCGTGTCTTTGGGGAACGTCGAAGGAATGACTCCTACACCGAGGAAGAGCCCGAGTGGTTCTCGGCTGGCCCCACAAGTCAGTCAGAAACCATTGAGCTGACAGGGTTTGATGATAAAATCCTGGAAGAGGAACACAAAGGGCGGAAACGAACAAGGCGCCGCACAGCCTCTTTAAAAGAAGGTATTTGATGCTGAAAGCCCCTGTGTGGATCACAGGCAGAAAGGCTCCACATAAGCTAAACCAAACTATCATTTGTGTTTGTTCCTCTTCTATAATTTTATTTCCAAGATGTTATTTTACTGTTATTCAGTAAAATTAGACTGAAATGCTTTTGTTGTATAATCAACTTTCCATTTTTACTTACCATGTGTACCTTTCTTGCACCAATTTGATCCTGAGGGGGAAATGGCTCTGTGAATTTTCCCAAACAAGGTCTTTGCTTACTTCGTACTTTTTACCTGTTGAACTACATTCTCCATAGTCCTCTCTTTCTAGAAACTGTGCTCAAGAAACCAATGGCTGAATGAGCCTCAAGAGGTCTCAGGACTTCCTACAAAATAGTTTTTGAAATGTGGAGTCACAAATATTTAAGATCAAAATTAGGACAGGGCCTTTAACTGGTACTTTTCTGATTTCCCTCCTAAATGTTCAGCAAAGGGGCTCTAACATTTACCTTGAAACAATTACATGTAATTGAGAGAAGCTTTTTATGAACTGAACTGTAGCTCTCAAAGTCAGCAGCTAAGCCATTTAGTACCAAATGTTTGATTAGAGATGATGATCGAGTGGTGCAGTAGCCTAGAGCAGTGGCAAAGCTGGCTGAGGAATTCTGGGAGTTGAAGTCCACAAGTCTTAAAGTTGCTAAGGTTGGGAACCACTGGCCTAGAGGTGGAGCTCTTGCCTCACAACCAAGAGGCTGTGAGTTCGATCCTAGGTAGAGGCATTATATTTCTCTTTCTGGGCACACTGAGAATATGTCTGCTGAACAAAACTCCACATTGGCAACAGAAAGGGCACCCGGCCATTAAAACACAGCTAGCTCCATTCAGTAGTCCAGATTCCACCCTGCAATGGACTATGGGGTCATTAAAAGGAGATGATTTGATTTGAGATGAGCCTGAAAATTATTGTTGCCAGACTGATTTGGGATTTACTCTTCCAAGGAATAGAATGCAATGGTGGAGTAAATGAGGAGGAAGAACTACGTAAGACTCATGGCCAGGAGACGGCAGCTGACCAGGAAGTCCCCAGGGAAATGGTCCTGCCGGAGTCGGCCCCAGGAGAGTTTGATTTCAATGAGTTCTTCAACTTGGATAAAAGTGTTCCAGGCTTGGCCTCAGTGAGTACTAAAACAGCATCAGCTGCAGTTGCAAACATCTTAAAGCTAGATGTTCTATCTATGTGAAAGTAATTTAGTTTTTGTTCCTTTGGCTGCATAGAAGATTTGGGTATGATTGGTCAATGGAATAGGGAGCTTAAAAACTGCAGAACAGCCTGTTTGTGTGGATCAGTTGCATGTCCTCTCTGGATATTGGGGCAATTTCACTTCCTTTCTTGGCCTCATTTTGGGGATGGTTGCACAGACATCCTGCAAGGGGATAAACAGTGTAAATCCTATTAAAACCATAAATTTTAAATCATTTCAATAACACATTTTGCTCTGATTTTTCTATCAACATCCATTGAAGTTCTACAGAAGAGTTTTACTAAACTTCACTTCTTATTTGTTGAAATTCCAAAAATCCCTGCAAACATAGTGGTGTTCTCTTGGGAGGCTATGGAAGGAAGCGACTCCACAGAATATTAGTATCTGACTAGCAGATATAACCAAATATAGTGGTTACATAATTGGTTCTGGTTATATAATTATAACCACAATCAGTCCTCCTAGAAACAAGAATGTGCTGAGATTTGCAGGAGAAAACCTAAGTAGGTATAGAGCTAACCTAACATTGGCCTGTTGAGACCTCGGCTTGCTTAGTACTCAACATGCAGGTTAATAATTGGGAAGCAAAAGAGAAGGTGGGCAGGAGGAATGGAATGAAAAGCACTGCGTGGAGGCACTGCCTGGCTGAGGCCCTAAACAAATAGGTCTTCCACTCTTCATTGTAGATCCCACTTGGTAAAATTCACAGGAGGTTTCCAGGATCTCACGTAGAGAAATTTTACATTTGTACTGAGTGTGCAGCATGCTTTTAATCTGCACATCGGAGACATTTGATTACCGTTCTCTATACATGGAAAGTCATGAAAGGGAATCTTGTCTAATGGAAGAAGAAAACTGCTACAAGGCATTGTACTTACAGGCATTTTTTTTTCTCACAAGGGCTGAATTTAATGCAAATCTCAGCTTTTACCCAGAAAGTACAGGCACATAAAGTGTTTTTATAGGGTGGATTATCATTAGTTCTTACAGGGCCAAAATTATGCCTTAGAATAGTAAATTCCTTTGTGATCATTTGTACTAAATTTCTTCCCTCCAAAATGATAACCTGACTTCTCCCATGAGAACAGGGTTGCCCGCTTGGGCTGGTTGGCAAGGGTGCAAGGGATGGGATTAGGCATGTTGAGGTACAGATATTGGCATGGTGCACCGTTTACAAAGAGCCAGTTTCACACAGCCTGGTGAAGTTGCTTCCTGCTCCTCTTTCTGTTTCCATGCTGACTGCGGTGCTGTGGCCACCACTGTCTTTAAGAACCCTAGTTTGTTCTTCAACCTCTCCTCATTTAGTGGCTAACTTATTTACCGTAGCAACAATTTATAAATGGGTTAGTATTTTTAAGAAAAAATTATTTTCCAGCAATCAAATTTTGTGACTATAGAAGCCTTTAATGTGAAACTGATTAAGGTCTAGTGAGTTTCAGGTGGCAATTGTGAAAATTCCAATCCAATTATGATCACAGCTGAGCTTGTTAATTTGTGGTCTGCACTTTTCAGGGAAGGGCAAGCAGCTGAGGAAGAGATATCTCTTCCCTTCCCCCCATGAGGGAGCAAAAAAGAAAAAGAAAAGAAAAAAATGGTGAGGCATAGGCACTGTAAGGGAGAACTTTCATCTGAATGAGACAGCCGCGACTATTGATCGCCCATGTTCGCTTAACAACCATTTCACTTAAGATTTAAGGAACCGATTGCAGTTGCTAAGGAGAAGGCTGACCCCACGAGCCTCAATTAATCTTGCAAAATATCAAAAATATGTTTCAATGACGTTACAAAGCACTTTAATGAAACATTTTCTTAGTTGCAAATCTAGAGGAAGCTAATTTGTGATAACATGCTGTGGAAATCAAGCTGACAGCCATCTGTGAATCTGGATTTAAAATTGACATGACTGAAATTTAAAAAAAAAATCATCTTAGTTTTGTTTTCTTAGCTTCAGATCCTTTCATGTATTGCACTAAATCATGAGATTTAGTTTTCTTTCTGTATGAACTCAACCATTGTGGTTTATAAACTGTGGTTTGGTGTAATATTATAAGTGAATTGTGATTAAGACCATGATTTAATATATCACCTCAATCTTGATACATGGGCCAACCTGTTAACTTGATCTGACCAAAATGCTCCTTGTGGATTAATCAGTGCAGCTTTGAATTTAAAAGAGCAAAAAGGAGAGACAGAAAGTACCGTATAATTAATGTCCAGGAAATTACCACTAGGAGTCTCTGCCTTTAGACAGAATGGATTCTACTTAACTGAAACCAATTGACCATCGGTGTCCATTTTAAATAACTTTCCTATCTGGACTCTTTTGTCTTGGCCCAATTGCCTTTAAATAATTAACACATAATGAAAAGCTGACTTCAGACTAATCTCTGCTGACTGGTCCCAGGTATGTCCAGAGCAGTAGATCCTTCCCTGAGCTCAGACTGAGCAATCCGTTTCCCAGATGGCCCTGAAGAGCTGTTGCTGCTTTTGTTTTGCAGAATTTCAAGTCAAAAGCTTTCCAGTAACTTGGTTGCTGCCTAACCAAGTCTTACGTGGATCAGAATAGCAGAACTAAAATTGGTTTCCTTTTTTAAAAAAAATCCTACTGTATTGATTAATACAAACTGGCCTAAATGAAGGGTAGTGGTAAGAATTTAAGCTCAGTAGTAAGATCAAAAGTACAACAAAATAAATTTATAATAAAAATTGGCCTCCCAACTCTCTTTGCCCTCTGTCAAGTGAAGCTCTCTAGGATGCTTCCTATCATTTGCCTGAACGGTTTCATTTTTTCTGTGTTGGTACATTTTTTAAAAGCAGGCACTCATATTCCAACTTTCTGAGAATCCCTTGGGTATCTTTGTGGAGCTAGAAGCTTTCTTTGAAATGAAGATGGGACTGGATGCAAGAATACTACTTGGCAGGAACATGGCAGCCTCTCCAGTTAATTCTGCTCTCCCTCCCCCTTAATTAAACAGCCCAGCTTAAAAGGAAATGGGAACTTAAACTAATATAAACCCAGAGCTGAGATAACAATACTTAAGTTTACACATTGGGCTAACAGCTACTTGTAGAAAAACAAAATAGTTAAGAGGTAAGGATCGTGTCTCCATGGTGCAAGCTCTTTGTGAGTGGTTGGCAGGGATGTCTGTGCTCCTGTTAAAGGAAAATGGCTTTAGAAGAACGTGATCCAAATCTTGGTTAGATGCCCTGTGTGGACTCAGTAATGCCTCTTGGTTGTGCTGTATTTTAGCAGGTCATTTTAGATAGTTGATGAAGCATCCAGAAAATATATAGAGAACAGCTAATCATATTAACTGTTTGGCTCAACTATAATCTCGAGAGCTCTGTAATGAGATGTAATGGGAAGCAGAGTGACTCCCATTTCTTTCCTCAACAAATGTAGCTTTGGTGCTTAATAAGCTTGATATGATGATAAAACATGGGATTCAAAATCCTGTTTATACCCTTTCATGGACTTGTAAAAATTGTCCTGTTTCTGCAGCTGAAACATGAAATGCAAGCTGCTTCTGAACCAAGTGCTTTTGGGATCAAGCACACAAATGGATAGAACTTTAGAAAAGAGACATGACATCCATCTTGTATGTCTGCTTAGACAAGGAAGAGAAAGAGTTGCTTAGGACAGTTGACAGTCACAAATTCAGGAAGTAGCCATCTGGTACAGGGGAAAGGATTTTTGCAGGGATTAATAATAAGTGCTACCTCTTATTCACAATTCTCAGACTTTTGTTCTGTCACTGTCTGAAATAATATTCCTTTCCCCTCATGCTATAGATGATAGAAGATGTGCTGGGGGAAGGCTCTGTGTCTGCCAGTAGGTTCAGCCGCTGGTTTTCTAATCCTAGTCGATCTGGAAGCCGCTCAAGTAGTCTTAGATCTACGCCCCATGAAGAGTTGGAGAGATTGGCAGGTAACTGTGTCTTGTCCTTTCAGCCACCATTCCATGCCTTGTAGAGAGCTGTAGGATTGTGAGCTTCTCATGTTGTTGGTTGCTTCTTCTTCCTTTTAAAGCGGTCGCATCTCACCCATGGAAAGGAATGTTTTGAAAATTGCTGTTGCAGCCTGTGAACATCTTGCTGGGTTCCCATGGTGTTACTTAGCCGCAAAACTTACAAGGCAGTCCTGGTTTTTACTGTTTCAGGTCTAGAGCAAGGCATTCTGTCCCCTGGTCAGAACTCTGGAAACTACTTTGCTCCTATTCCTTTGGAAGATCATTCTGAAAACAAAGTGGACATCTTAGAGATGCTACAGAAAGCTAAAGTGGACTTAAAGCCTCTCCTCTCGAGTCTCTCAGCCAACAAGGAGAAGCTGAGAGAGAGCAGTAAGTCTTCCGTTCTGCTGTTGTACCTCTGCCTTTGGGCACCTCTGACCAAAACAGGCTTGAGGGCCAAATTTTCCTTTCCATGCAGGAAGTGCTAAGGCTCGCTTCCAGAGTCCTCCGGGGTATTTGTTGACTTGCAGTTAATTGCCTGGCCTGGGCCTCTTGGTGTGGGTGAAGCTCCCCTCTGGGCCTGCGTGGCATCTAAGGCCATGGTGAAACCACTATGCACTTAGATGCTTGCCTCTTGAGCAGCTCTTGCCAATACCATGTGCTATATAAATAAATAAATAAATAAATAAGCTGTTGTCAATCTTGCTTCCAGCTTTTAGTAAAGCTTCAGCAGCTACCTGAGATCTGCTATAAAATAGGAGCATTTAAAGGGGGGAAAAAGACTAGTACATGAAGTGGCAAGCCATGCTTACAAGAACTGCTCAAGGAGGTGATTTAGCTCTTAGTCTTCCTGCTGGAATCCCATCCTGCTGATTATTGAGGTCCACCTTTACCTGTGAGCAACTGGCATGGAAGACCTGCATGTGGCATATGGGCATCCAAACAGCCCGGCTGGCTTTCAGGACAAAGACTGTTGGCCACTTGAAACAGATACAGGCATGTGCCCAGTGCTGAATGCCCGTTTTTATCTTTTGCTTTGTGGCATCCAAATTACATGGAGAGCAACATTTATTTTTGTTTTGCAGCTTGGCTAATGAATGTGCATGCTGAAAAATGGAGGGTTTAGTCCTGCAACAAGGGCATCTTTCTAAATAAATCCCAAGTTTTTTTGCAGGCTCCAGGCTTCCAGCTGAAATATTGCTGGATGTGTTTGAACGACAGAGGGAAGCAAATTGGGACTAGGCCTCTCCTTCGTGGCTGCTGGTGCCTCTCTGTTGGTGCCTTAGCCACCAGGTTTGTTTGTCCCAGGGTTTCTGTGAGGAAATCGGGGCCAAGGGGGTCTTCTGCTTCAGGGGTCCCTCATCTTCTCCTGCCTGGAACTGTCTGGCCAAGACAAGCTGCTTTTAGGGACTCTCTGGCTGGGCTTTGCCAACCACTTCTGTGCCTCCAAACAGATGCCGTCTCTCTAGCAGACATGAGCAGCAGAGTCCTGTAAGCAAAACTCTGGACTGGCACACTTGTACAGCTGCTTTGATGCTACCTGTCCTCCGTTGTTAGACAGAGGATAATTCAAGTGCTGCTTCTGCAAGAGAGGAAATAGCTGTTTCTCAAATCTGATTGTTGTGTATTGTACCAAAAGGAAATGAATAGAAAAAGCCTTGTGGATGGAAGAGCTGTCTTTCAAAGCCAGACTGGGAAGTACCGTACTGTAGGGTGTACTTCATTCTTCATTCCGAAGCAAGCCTATCTGGCCCATGGAAAAGAAGGTGTACTATGAAGAGCTTGTGGGTTCCCATTGTGTTCCTTAGCAGCAAAACGTGCAAGGCACAAATATGCTGCCCAGACTTGCTTGTTTGATGAGGTGGGCCGCTATTGGATGAATAAGTACTGACCCAGTTTAATTGCACCCTAGTTAGGGTTTGTGTAGCCCAAAGAATTGCAAACTGCACAACAGAGTGTTTGCTTCCTAGTGTGAGCTTCTGCTCAGAAGTGGAAATAAGTGGAAGTGGAAATGACATAGGCTTCCTTGGTGTCAGTGAGCCTTCTGTTTTTGCTTTAATCCCTCCCACTGCATCACACATTAGAAGCCCCAATGATTCAGATACACCAGCATGGAATTTCCATTAAAAACTCTTGGAAGAAATTATTGTCCAAAAAGTGTATTGCTCCACTGGCAGATTTCACAATGTCTCTTACGTTTTGGGGTAAAATGCACTTTAAAAGTGCCATTTTAAAGCACTGCTTGTGTTAGTAAGGCTTGTGTACTGTGAGCATGTATAGCTGGTTTTTTTTTGTTTCCCTTGTGTGTGTATTAAATTGTGCAAACTTGTTTGCTGCCTAATTATTTTCACTTCAGATTCAGAAATTTTGGCATCCTGATGATTGAAAAATCCATTGATTTCCTTGGTCTGCATGATCCCCTCCCCTGTTTATTTTGCTATTTAGATGCCCTGGAATATTTATTTCAGGTTTAGTTGCAGCTTGAATGTTTGCTCCTAGCATGGCTTTAGAATCCCTACTATTTTAATAGCCCTCCTGAATAAAGGTGGAACCTGCTTATAAACTATTCTAACAGTCTCTGTAGATCCTAAGTCTCCACCTAGTTCTTCATTATCAATCCTCCCCCATCTTTCCCCCCCTCCAGCACATTCAGGGGTTGTCCTTTCAGTGGAGGAAGTAGAAGCTGGGCTGAAAGGCCTGAAGATGGACCAAGAGGGTAAAACTACAGCCCCCTTAATGGCAGAGCGGATGGAGGAGTCCCTAAGTATGGCTGATTCACGGCACTTTAAAGACGGGGACATGTCTGCCTTCAACAAGTTAGTCAGTACCATGAAGGCAAGCGGAACTCTACCTTCACAACCCAAAGTCAATGTAAGTAATGAGACCGAGGTTATCAAGTCCACCACTCCTGATCTTGGGCTACATACTGAACTACCCCCCTATTATACAGAAGTGTAAGGTGCATAGTTTATATTATAAATGTTCAGTTTCCCTATACATAACCTTTTTTAAAAGCACATCAGCATGTAAGTTGATATGTAACTTAGCATTAAAGCACCCATTTTGGCAATTTAAAAAATGCTTTGGCAATCTAATGGTTTGGGTTGCAAAAGTATCTGCATCGAGCATTCCAAAGTAGACGTTTTTATTCATTTTTTAAATTTTATTTATTAGACAAATGTATATGATTGCCCAACTCATAGGTGACTCCAGGTGGCTTTCAATGTTCATGGAAAGATATTCTATAAAGGTAGCATTGCCACCAGAGATGCTAATTCCATTTCAGTCTGTCGTAATGCTTAAGCATTTGAGTAGACTCAGTGACTAAAGATACTTTTTAAAAAACCCTCACTTGCTTCCGTTTAGATGGAAACCAATCCCTTCCCCAGCAAATCCTATTTCTAGGATACAAGATTGATCTTCTGATGCACCCCGGGGAGGTCCCAGGGTGAGAGGCACACAGTCGCAGGTAGCCACACCTGCACCTGAATTAGATGTTTGTTCTGGGGACCATTTGTCCTGCAAATGTCACTTAGGAAGTGGCCCACAATGTATATTGAGCTTTTGCTTGATCTAATTTGGAGTACTCTGCTGCTGACTGTTTTGAATGGGAGGGGAAAAAGCATCCTTGCCCTTTTGCCAGTACAGTTAAATGTGTCCTGTCTGAGGAGATCTGCACTACTGTACCTCACAAAGCTGTCTCTACTCTGTTTTGGGAGGGCTTTGTAAGATAGGATGAATCCAGCCATTGTGGATTTGTAAACCACAGCTAATGCTTTAGTATTGATGCCAGGGAGCAGGCGGCTGTGTTTTCCTCAACAAACCACATATTAAAAAATAGCTGACTATAATGCATAAACTGAACAAAATTCTCTAGTATCCTTCATGGTGCTCTTTTTGTAAGCTCTGAGGTCTCTTTACAATTGATACATCTGTTGATAAAAAGCAAATTTATTTATTTATTTGATTAGACTTCTATGCCGCCCAACTCCCAGAGGACTCTGGGTGGTTTACAATACAAAATATAAAAACAATGTACCGAACGTATAAAACAATAATTTAAGATCCAATAATAAAACAATTCTTAACTCCTCATCACTCTACTTGGGTAGTCTAGTCCAGGAATCATCGGCCCCATGCTTGCTGGCAGAGCCATGTTTTTACCGCCCTGCAGAAGGCCAGCAGGTCAGGGACGGCTCGGACCCCCGGGGGGAGTTGATTCCAAAGGATCAGGACAGCCACAGAGAAAGCCCTATCCCATGGGCCCGCCAGTCTGCATTGTCTGGCTGACGGGATCTGTAGGAGGGCAACCCTGTGGGACCTAACTGGGCGCTGGGAGGCATATGACAGTAGTAGGCGGTCTCTAAGGTACCCCAGTCCTAAGCCATGTAGTGCTTTGAAGGCCATAACCAGCACCTTGAATTGCACCTGGAAGCCAACCAGGAGCCAGTGCAGCTCGCGCAAGAGAGGTGTTACATGGGAATACCCCTAGATACTCCCATAATGACTCACGCGGTTGTACTCTGCACCAGCTGCAGCTTCCGGATGTTCTTTAAGGGTAGCCCCATGTAGAGCACGTTGCAGGAGTCCAGCTGCGAGGTGATAAAGGCATGAGTGACTGTAAGGAGAGCCTCTGGATCCAGAAAGGGACGCAACTGATATAACAGGCGAACCTGAAGAAAGGCTCCCTTGGCCACAGCTGTCAGGTGTTGTTCTAATTTCAGCTGTGGGTCAAGGAGAAGGCCTAAGTTGCATACCTGATCTGAGGGGGGTAATTTTTCCCCTCCCAGAGACAACGATGGACTATCAACTGGATTATGAGGAGGCAGAATCCATAGCCACTCAGTCTTGTCAGGGTTGAGCCTAAGTCTGTTCGTCCCCATCCAGATCCTTACAGCCTCCAGGCACCGGGACATCACCGCAGCAGCATCACTGGTCCGATCTGGGGTCGAGATGTACAATTGATTATCATCAGCATACTGATGATAACCCACCCCAGATCGGCAGATGACCTCTCCCAGTGGCTTCATGTAAATATTGAATAGGAGGGGCAAAAGAATCGAGCCCTGAGGCACCCCACATAGCATGGGTCTCGAACTCAACCTTTGCCCTCCTATTAACACCGACTGTGATCGGCCCGAGAGATAGGATGAGAGCAACCATAAAATGGTGCCTTCCACTCCCAAGCCCTCAAGCCGTCTCAGAAGGCTACCATGATCGATGGTATCGAAGGCCACTGAGAGGTACAAAAGAAACAAAATAGAGCTATGGCCTCTATCCCGGGCCCTCCAAAGGTCATCTACAAGAGCAACCAATGCTGTCTCGGAGCTGTGTCCGGGCCTGAATCCAGACTGAAAAGGATCCAGATAATCTGCTTCTTCCAAGGCTAGTAGGAGTTGAGACGCCACCACCTTCAAGAACTACCTGTTGTCGTGTTTTCTGGAGTTTTTTACTTTTGTTTTCTTTTTTATCTTTTTTTCTTTGCTTTTTTTGTTGTATCTTTTTTCTTACTTTATTGTTTTTTTCTTTCCTTGAATATATTACTAATTGTCTATGTAAAATCTTCTAATAACAATATCTTTTAAAAAGAGATAGATAAATGTTTAATTCATTTGAGAAATGTGGTCAATCATAAACAGTCATAATATTGCTTCTATAAACAACTGCAGATGCCTAACTAGTTATGTATTTTTTTTATCTTAAAAAATAAGGCTAGTCTTCAAAATCATGGAAAATCATCTATATTTTGTTTTATTAGCATTTGTATGAATATTGCAAGCAGCTTAATATACTACCATTAACATTAAGCCTAAGGGGTAGGAAGAAACTAACTGTAATATAATTTACAATTCTTTATTGAAACACCTGTTAATTTGTTCGTGTACTATTTTGATTCTGGGATTTCTGACCTTGCACTTATCTAGGGATTCATATTAATATAATATATATGAGCTTAGTTGTACATACATCTCTCAGTATACATTATAGGCAGGCTTTAGCATAATGCAATTGAGACTGTATTCCTTAGGACATTGAGAAATGAAATCTCTAAAGAGCAGTTTCTAAACAAAATTAAAACCTAGAGACTTAATTTTATTTCGGTATTAGCATCTGCTGTAATGTTCTACAACCTGAAGGCCACAAGTATTAACATTTTAAAATATTCAACTTCTACAAATTGCAAAGAACAACTCTTTGATAAATGCAAATACGATAAATTACTATTTTACTGTACACTTCTTTTTAAAAGCCATAGAAAGAAAAGAGAATTAATGGTTTGGAGCATAAGGTACAATCATAAACTTGTAATGAACTACTTCAACATATTTAAAGAGGAATTCTTAATATCTATAGTTTTATCACTGTTCAAACTACACTATCCATCATGTGAAGGTGGTAGAAGCCAGACCAACTCTGAAGCTAAAATCCAGGTAGTGCATGAAAATAAAAAAGCTTTCAAATAAATGGTTTGCTGATGCACTCCTAAAGAGCTACCATAGCTGAGTCATTCTGTAGAATCACTGGCCCATGAAGTTAAATAGAAGTAGCAGCAGTAGTAAATAGCTTCTCTCCAGTACTTATACATTAACAAGTCTGCTTCCATTCTGTTGGTGATATTCTAACATTCCAGCAGCCCACATATGCTCCAAAGCAGCTGTCATTCATTAAATATGAACTGCCAAAGGCCAGGGTCCTCCCAGAGGAGTTCACAGTTGGCTTTGCAAAGAAAATAAATAATCTCCAGGTCTTGCACATCCATTAGCTATGATGCAAAAGTTCTTGTGCTATACGTAGTGTGTTTTTTTCAGACTGGGCATAAGCAGCCATATTAGATCAGACTGTATATCCCTCTTGGACAATATGCATTAATTTTGAATGAAATACACTGTTTTTCAAATATAAAGACCCAGTCATAAATCAGGAAGAAAAAATAAATCATTGAGTATTGTGCTGTAATGGGCTCCACAAGAATTCAAAACTGTAAGTCTTGACATCCCAGACTCAAGGAAGACAAAAAAGGAGACACTGCTATGCTTCAATTATTTATACATTTATTTTTTCCTTGATCACAATCACACTATTGTAGTATTTTAAATTGTATTCAAAATAATGGGGAAAAATCATGGGTTATATATCTGGGAAAAGTTGAACCTGAGTCATAGGACAATTAATTCTTTTTGATTTTGGTGAGATTCGCATAGGGTATACTTACAATGTCTGTATTATTAAAAATCCAGGTTAATAATAGGGCAGAATCCTTAACACAATAGGGGAGAAGGGGAAATGCCAGATTTGTAGTTTCTATTTCTGGATTGATTTTCAGTCAGATGCATTTAAGAGTTTAGACCAATGGAGATAAATACATTTAAATCAGTCCCACTTCCTGGTGTAGGTTTTGCATTTTATTGTTTTAATGAATCTTATTTTCAGCTGCTGTAATTGAATCTACTCCAGGCTTTTTACAAGAAAATCAACCTGGAACATTATGTTTTATAAAGAATCCAAAATTGGTTTCAGCACTTATAGAAGCATGAGATGATCATTGCTAAGTTTCTATTTGAGGGTGGCTGTCTCTAGTAATGCCTAAGGTCCAATCTCACAGGATAAAAGATGCGTATTTGTGAGGAACACGTTGAATGCATTTCTACTGCACCGTAATATGCAGCAAATCCCCTTCTGCTCAAGTTACCATGTGTTGTATGGAACTTGATGTCTTTTACTGCCCATCTTTAATGAACAGGCTGGTGTTTAGGTCATGATACATTATTACAGGAAAAAAGTAGCACAGGTTTATGCATAAATGGACATGAGGGAGAAAAATATCATCGGAGTCATAGCAGCCAGAACCACATGCAAACCATATGGCATGCTCAAACTGAGGCAATCCAAAAATAGAATTAAACACTTCATATGCCCATAAAAAAGCTTTACCTTAACAACTAATGTCATCAGGATGAAAAGGCAAAGAAAGCAACATCTCCATTATTCAGAACAGAAAGCATTGCTCATATTATCCTTACTAATCCCCCTGTCATAAAATAGGCCCTCCATATTTCTTTCAAAATCCCTATGGAATCAGTTCTCATTCCCTTTCCCCTATTTATGTAGGGTTCCTGTTACTGCTAATTCTGAGAGTCTCTGTTAATCTCACTAAACTGATGCATCACATTTAGTTGGGTGGAGGGAACCCAGCTGTCTCTCTCTCCTGAACCCACCTACATTCTTCTCTCTGTTCCAAGTACGTTCTCATAACTTAAGTCGCATTTCCTTACTCTGACATCATGACTCTCATTACATTCTTTATTTCTCTTCAGAAAACAGACGTTCAATGATGAACTTTGGTTTATAAAAACAGTGACCTGAGTTGTAGTCAATTGAGTAAAATGTAAGAATGGGTAAAGAAAGAGAGGTTTGCATATATAGTGGGGGACACAAACAGAGTGGAGGAGAAATGTTTGAAATTATTTGCTGAAATATAAATATTATTGCAGAATTAATTTATATACATTACTTTTCTGAAACCTTCAGGAGTCCGAATACTTGGGAGACCCATAAAATAATCTTGAAGTTGTTAATAGGTTGATATTATTAACATTATTAAGGAAGAAATCTCCAAGCTTCAATGTTAGCAACCCTGTTCTACACTGATCTTTTGACAAACCTATCTAACATGACATCCCTCAGCTACAAAATTGTTTGTTGTATTATACTATTCTGAAAAGCATAAAAATTTAGCATTATGAAATAAAGTCCAATGCTGTGTTCCTATGAACATACAGATTTCTCTTAAGTTATATTTAGTACAAAACAGTTTAAAACATATTTTTAAGAAAGGAGAAGCCATGGGATTATTATAATATAATAATAACTAATAAAGAATAATAACTAATAACTAATAAAAATAGAAATGGATGCAGTGGCTCAGTGGGTAAGATGCTGAGCTTGTCGATCAGAAAGGTCGGCAGTTTGCTGGTTCGAATCCCAAGTGCTACATAACGGAGTGAGCTCCCATTACTTATCCCAGCTTCTGCCAACCTAGCAGTTTGAAAGCATATAAAAATGCAAGTAGAAAAATAGGGACCACCTTTGGTGGGA
>JANHFQ010002245.1:142853-153016 GCA_032468035.1 Aparallactus werneri
CTGTAGGTGTTCCAGCAGATTTGACAATAGAAAATATTTCTATTTCCATCTCTGTTCAATCTCTATTTTATTCTATTAAAAAATTGATAGTAGATGAATAAGATATGGTTGTCATTTTCTATTTGAACTTTAAGAAGTCAAAAAACTGCTATAGAGGGGTAATGTTTGCAGTTTTAATAGAGTGGACAATTTGTTATATATAAAGTAGTACATTCAAGGTCGAAGATATAGAATGTTCTAAATCTCATTCTTTAATAATAAATTATTGAAGTTTAAAGTATGATATACTTCAGTTTCTACTCTCCCTGATTCTCATCCAACATTTCAACTGTTGTACCATGTGTTTGGATGTATAAACAAAATGGTAAAATTGAAATAATAGAAAGGATTATGGAACTAGGAAGAAAATTTCTGAATATTAAAAAAAATCTCTTAAGACACCTATATTTTTATACCTAGCAAACTAATGTAGCTGGGATTGATATTTTCCTTCCAGATGCTCTAATTTTCTACTTAGGAGGAATAAGTCACAGTTCCGCAGTCCATACTATTATATAGTCCTTATTCTACCAGACATATAAACCAAGAACTGGCACACAGGTCACTGGACAAGACATCTTCATTTTCTTCCATTTTGCTTTTTTCTTCTTCTTTTTTTTTAATGGTTGTATTTTGTTTCTCACATTCTGTAGACCTAGGAGCTGTCATTTCAGTTACCTGTATTACATGATATTGCTTTCCCTTCTTATCCAATTAAATGGAAGAAATCATTATGATGCCCAGAAACATACTTTGTAATAATAAGGCAGAAATTACTGCATGGTATAGTATTATTTTCTCCCACCCTCCCATTCACTATATATTCATATGTTCTTTAATCTCATGCTTTCATCTTTTTCATCTGCTTCCTACACTAGACAAGTATTACTATGACTCACTGGCTGGAGAGCTAATACTCATCATTTACAGCAGCAGAACAAGCAGATAAATCACACAGGTGGGGCATGAGTGACAGCCTTTTGAACACAAAATACTAGAGGGAAACCAAACTGCTACATAAAAGCATATGTCTTACAGCAAAATTATAGCACTGATTAGTCTCTCTTGCACTTCTTTCTTAGGTAGCCATAAAGTTTGCATTTGCATTCAGGGTAAAAATTATGAATGATGTGAAGTTCAATTTTTTTTTCCTCTATAAAGTTCTCTGAATCTAAAATGGGTTAATTCTTATTAGGTTGTATGTCCATTGCCATAAAGCCAGAGCAAAATGAACTGGAAATGGCAAAGCTTTCCTTTGTTCTGAAAAGTATTTTCACTCACTTTCATTTGAATCTCCTTATTAAAACAAATGTTAACTTACTTTCTAGATGCCTTTGTAACAGCTATTTCATATGTTGTTTTGGGAAATTTACAAAATATATATACACAAACACACATACACACACTCACACTATTATGAATGGAGAAGAAAAATCAAGTTTGAAATCAGACATTACTATTAGAAAAATGTTAGTTACAACACCAAAGAGATGGGTAAGAGCAAACTGCACATATGGAAATTCCAAGTCAAACTAAAGTGGAGGAAAAAAGGTTGCCAGTTTCCACAATATGTTCTTGCATATATACCCATCACTTTGAGGAACATCAAAAACTCTTTTGAAATCTTGAATACTGACAGGGAAACAGAGAAACTGTGGAATAAAATCCAAGCAGTTGTTATGGCTAAATGTGGGGAAAAAACTTTTGAAGACCAAGAAGCAGAAGAAACCAAAATGGATGTCACAAGCTGTGGAAATTGCTAATAAGAGAAGAGAACCCAAAGACAAGAAAGGCAAAAATCACAGGAAGGAACTTAGCAAACAATTTCAGACAGCTGTTATAAGAGACAAGAAATAATATTATAATGAACATAAAAAAACAAAGAAAGTCTTTCCAAAGATTTTAAAACCCAGATGGAGATTCCAATCTTGAATTTGTATGCTAAAAAATGCCAATAAACAGACACTAACAAAGAAAGATCAAAGATGGTACAAGCCTACTAAATTCCAAAATATCTTAGAAGATATTCTCTACTTATAAGAATTTCTAATATTAGAAGATGAAGTTAAATCAGCATTATGGTCATTACCAAGTCTACACTTTCAGGCACAAGGAGCCATAATGATATAGAGAAGTTTTATTATTATTATTACTTGCCTATTTATAAGAATATCACGCGATGGAATGCACTCCCTCCCTCTCCACTTCTCCCCTACTGCTCCTCCCCAGTTGCTCATCACAGGTGATTTGCTGCAGGACAAATAGTCCAAGCCAATTCATCATGCAGACAATCAGCCATTGCCCACCTTGCCCTCTCTGCTTCCCATGTCCAATGGGAAGGCAGGGGCTCACCTTCGGTGCATGGATTGGTGCATCTGGCAGCCAATCTGCAAACGGACAGTGAGTCTCCTTCACATTTGACACATCAAGCAGGGAGGCTGTCAGGTGGGATGAGCAATGATCTTGGGTGCTGGGATTTTTCAAAAGGCTATGCACCATGAGGCGGGGGATGCAGTACTTGCAGTGTAGGGCAACTGGGCTGCTTCTCTGTGCCAAGCGCACTGCCTTTTCAAAAAGGCTGCCAAGATCACTTGGGGATTTTAAAATTTTTAAACTTTAATTTTATTGTGTTTTAATTAAGGGCTTTAATTTAATATATTTTTAATTGTAAATGTACCGTTTTATTCTGCCCTGTAAGCCGCCCCGAGTCCCAGGAGAGGGGTGGGGTATAAATCAAATAAATAATAATAATAATAATAAATATAGCAAATGGTCTCGAGCATAAATTTATCAGGTCAGATTTCTTATGTACAGCAAGGTAGGAAAGTAGAGGTATTACTTACTGTGGCTGTGAGGTTAATGCCTCCTTTGTCCTTTTTCTTAAAGCCAATATTGGGAGGTTTGCTGTTCAAACGTATCCCGAAGCCCTCCAGCTCACTCTCAATTATCTTCTTATGTCCCAAAGGTTTCAGAACATCCAGAACTATCAGGATAAGGTTGCAGGTTCGGGCAACTGGGGGGGGGGGTGGAAAGGGAGGGGATAGAATCTAAAAATACTTTCTGTCAGCCTCTTCTAAAAAGCCAAACATAAAGTGTTGTAATCTAAAGAAAAAAAAAACTTAATGGTCATATAATCTCCTAGCTCAAACCAGAGTAATAAACTAAACATATTTTGAAACAAATGTATATCAAGGAAGAAAGAAAACGCCATGCGCTTACTTTGTATGAAAATAAGCTTTTCCAGATGCAATACTCTCAGGATCAGAAGCGAAAGCACACATCTCTTCAATTCGTCATCTCCCCTTTTGCCTGGAACCACCAGCACTCACCTGCAATGACCTGGCGACCTCTGCCTTTCCCATCTTTGGCACCCTCAATAATTCCTGGTAAATCAAGAAGCTGCAAAGTTTATGGAAAAAACAAAGAAAAGAGAGATGTGGAGAAGACAGATAGCACACCTTAACAACCTTTGTCCTGTGATACTTCAGCCATGCTTTGCTGAGCATCAGAATTTCTGGCCATCTCTTCCCACTGATCATTTCATCACCCATTGCGTTCTCCACCCAGGCTTCCAAAATTCTACTCAACAACCTCACTGCAATAATGTGAAAGAATATGTTAAAATCCTAGCTATTTATCTGCTTTGGAGACGATCTGGGAGTGAATACAAAGTAATTCTGTTCTACTATTGTCAAAAGCAAATCATCTTGGGTGGATTGATGTTCTTCAATATTTTGGGAAAAATACCATGAAAAGACTAAGCGCCTGAAGCTGTTAAAAATGAGCTTGATATATATATCTGACAGATGTACATGAACAAATGAAGCAAGGGACAAATATCGATCAAACCCAATCTTTAAATCCAGTAATTAAAACACCATAACACTTCCAACCATTCCTGTTAAGTTTTTCTTTCCAGGGTTTTTAATCTTGATTACATCCTCTGGACAACCTTCAGTTTATTAATGTCTTGTATAAAATGCAGTCTCAGAACTGGCCACAACATTTCAATCACAGAACAGAGGAACAATAAGTTTTATTTTCTCTTAATACTTACAGTGGTTCTTAAAAGTTTGCACACACTTTTGAATTTTCAATATTTTTGCATACCGTAAATGTGACCTGTTCTCCACATGTCCTAAAACTAGATAGAGAACCTAATTGAAGAAATGAGACCAAAAATTCTATTTGTTCATTGGTTTATTGAGGAAAATGATCCAAAGCAACATATTGGTGTGTGGTAAACATATGCAAACATCTAGGATTATCAGTTCATTTGAAGAGGAGATTAGAGTCAGGTGTTTCAATCAATGGGAAGATAGGAAGTGTGAGTGGGAAAAGAATGCTTAAAGCAGAAGTTGAGGTTTTGAAATGGCTAAGTCAAAGTGCTGACCTTTAGTCTTACAGAAGTCTTGTGGAAAGACCTGAAGGTGGGCAATGCCCAGCAACATCCCTGAGCTGAAGCTGTTCTGTAAGGAGGAGGTGGCTACAGTTCCTCCAAGCTGTTGTACAGGACTGGACAGCAATTATCAGAAACATTTTTTGTTGTTGTTTTTTGTGTAGCAACACTTATTGCAACCCGAGGGAGCTTTCTGTGTAGCAACACTTGTTGCTACCCATGGGGGCACAGGACCTCTGGAAAGCAAAAGTTCACATATTTTTGCCACATACAAATATGTAGCTTTGGATCATTTTTCCTAACAGATCAGCAAACAAGTACAATATTTTTAACTCATTTAATTGCATTCTCTTTATCTAATTTTGTGACTTGTGTGGACAACAGATCATGTTTTATGTCATATTTATCAGAAATATTAAATTTAAAAGGGTAAACAAACTGATGCACCCCCGTTCCTGTTTTGCCATCTTCTCTTAGCAGTAACACGGACTACTGAATTTCCCTTCCTTTTCTGCTGACAGAAGAGCCCTAAACCTAAATTCCTTTTACACTTGAACCTTGACTTTCTGCATGTTTGCACCCATCTTCTGTCTCCTAGACTAGAACATCCCTTTTAATTCATAGCTCAGTGGAAAATTCCTTATGCATCAGAATGGTTTTCTAATCTGCATGCAGACTCTACCAATGGGGCATGTGGCTTGATCTAGTCCTTCCAGTCCTTATTGACAACCTCTGCATTCTGTCTACCTCTTGTAGTTCCAGGGATCACACGATTTCTGGGGGAGGGTGCTCTCCTTCCTTCACAGGATTCAATTTAAAACCCACTAGATCAGGGGCATCAAACTCATGGCCTGTGGGCTGGATGCCTTATGTGCTGGCCCCACCCCCACCCAATACATCACATGATGCCACCGTGAGTTTGACACCCCTGCTCTAGATCAAAGTTTGAAAGGCTCTCATTTTCTCAGAGATACTACTTGCAATTCTGCTTGGAAACATACCCTACAAATGATCCCAAACAGCTCTGGCTGATACTGGACCATCAGCTTGGGTCTACAGGTCTTAGGATTTTGTAATCATTTTTCTACTTATTTGTCAAACATGCTTTGTCATTGTTTTTAGTATCAGCTAAGACTGGCTTCAATGTTTATGAAAAATCAGAGAGCTGTAAGTGGCCTAATTTGTAATACACCACTGTCTGGCTTACGTACAAAGCAAGTTCCTAGAATTGTCAATCAGCAGAGAAAGCTATTAGACAGTTATGATATATGCATCTCTTCTGCTCTGGACTTGCTCACTAAGGATAAATACACTTCTGTGTGAAATAAAAGGCATGTACAGGCACAAGCCTTGGCTTCATAGACCTCACCTGTATTTTGGCTCCTTTGTACCGGATCACTCCTGGAACTGTGGTTAGAGTCGTGAACTCGTATGCAGCTACTTCTGAGTAAACACCAGCAAGATTGCTCAGCAAAGTAGATTTTCCCACCGAAGGGAAGCCTACAAAACCAATCCGGGCATCGCCAGTCTTCGCCACATCAAAACCTACCAAGTGATCATTAATTCAGAGTAACTGATAGGCCCGGAAAGCCAGAAAAGTCAAAGCAGAAACTGTGCCACCTTGGCATCATCTGGAGCAAGAGGAAGGCCCACAGCTGTCCCTCCCTCCAGCAATTGAGGGCCCACTTCTCAAATCTGCCCCTTACGGACAGCCTGGTCCTGAGCTACTGAAGCAAGAAGAGAAGTATAATAACCAAACTGTTTAAAATTCTACACCCTTCGCTTAAGTTTTTCAAATAAAGCAACAGGAACGCCATCAATTCAGTTTACATGTGTTACTACAATTTATACTAGCATAAGGCTGACAATAATTTTACACTTCAGCTGAAAAACAGAATTGTTGGACATGACATACCTGAATCTGAATGTATTTACATGTGGACAAAATGGACATTTTGACACATTCAACTGAAAAGGAAAGAACTGGCTGCTCCATAGAGGCAGTTATGTATTCCCTATACCAATAGACAGACCATCAACTACTTCTATGTTGGTTCAGTCTCCATTGGTAAAAAAAAAAAGTATAAAAAGCAGGATGAAGGGGCAAGATTGACATTTGGGACTGTTAGAAACATGGTGAGTCCACGTGACAAAATTGGGCTTACTTTCGGTTTCTTTTAGATCTTGGGGTCACACAGGTGCCACATTGCTGATTCTGCCCTGGCTATCAAAAAGGGCTTTGAAAGTGTATTCACATCCCTAGCAAGGGATGCCATGCTTCCACTCTGTGCTTTTGAAAGGGCAAACACACCTTCTCCGGTTCCGCTCCCTCCGCCTCCTTTTGGGGTGATCAGTTCTCGACGCAGCTTGGCCAAGCGGGCTTTCAACAGCCCCAGGTGGTGGGCCGTGGCTTTATTCTTTTGGGTGCGAGCCATCTGGAATAGCGGGGGGGGGGGAAGAAAGTCAGGGTCAGCAGCAGGCAATCCGTGGACTCTAAGCCTGGGGTAGAGATGGCAAGGCCAACCTTGGTACTTGGCCCCTTGAGTTTCAGAAAGATGGATCTGTTTCTCAGGGCAGAAAATGGGTTTAGTTATCAGTAAAAAGAGCAAGGGGTACATTTTGGACACAGGCTGCTCAGGAAAGTTTGCACCATGTGTGGGTCCCAACCAAGTTCCCTGCCTGCTCAGGGCTCCCTTTGGGCCAAGGCCCCGTCCCAGCTCAGAGGCAGCCCGAGACCCAACTTCCCTGCAGAGACTGAAGGGCCCTCGGGAGCTGGGCAAGGCCCCTCGGGTGGCTCCGCGTTTTCTGCCTAGGAAAGCACCGCTTTCGCGCTACTGCTGGCCTAGTCCTGCCGTGGGCGCGATAGCCGGTTGAGGGCATTTGGGGACAGTTCGCTGCCTCGAGTGGATCATCCAAGAAAGGAGGGACACCTAATCGTCAGCCTTCTTCTGTACGGCTCCCCAAGTCAAGGGGGCAGCAGCACGTCCTCCGGCCTGCCTCGTTTACCGACACCTTCAGCCGCGTCCCCCGGATTCCCGTTGCTGACGGGCCCGGAGGCAGCAGACCCCTTCGGGACGCCTGACGAGGAGTTTCCCAGGGCGGCGAAGAAGAGCTGAGGCGGGCTCTCCCCGGCCTCCGCCCTGCCGACATCTGTTCGGTAGACTGCTACTGTGCGGAAGGTTCCACCGCCACGCCACGGCTCCCCCTCCCCTCCGCCCAAAGGCAAGCAGCCCGTCGCTCCTCCGTTACCTCCGCCTCGATCTCGGCGATCTTGGCCAACGTCGTAGTCATAGCGGCTGCGGCTGCGGCGACCCCTCAGTGCTGGCTCCCCTCAGGCTACAGCCGCGCAGGCGCAGAAGGCAACTCGCGCGCGACTTCCGGCAAAAGCCCTGCGGGGGCGGAGCAAAAGAAAAGAACGAGAATTGACATGCCGCGCTTGCGCGCTCCTCCCCTGACGAAGGGCGGGAAAGTGCCATAGAGCGTGGACGCTAGAGCGGCACTCGTCCTCCCCTACTTGAGGGCGCCCCCTGTAGACGAGAGCCGCGGCGGATGGCCGTTGCGCTCCGCTGCTTCGTCTTGCTTGGTGCCCTTTTCCAAGCGCAAAATGGGGCAGGCGCCCCCCCGCGACTTGGCGGTGCGGTTCCCGTGCGGCCGAAGCACGGGGGGCACCTGCAGGTTTGGGGCACGGACGACCCTCGCCAAGGGGGGGGGCATTCCGTCTCCCGGCCAGCCCCGATCCCGCTGTGTCCACGCTGTAGCTCCAGAGCCCGGGGACGGAGGGCGCCTCCAGGGGAGCAGAATTCACGTTCCGCTTCGCAGCGCCTCCGCCAACCGCGTGTCTCGGGTCAGCCCGGGTGTGAAGCCAGAAAACCGGCCCCGGGCTGGCTTCCCCGGAGGCGGAGGGCGTCCCGCCGCCTTCCAGAGGGGGTGCAGTTTGGGGCCCGTCCCCGGTGCCGCGAGGGGGGCGGGGGGAAAGTCAAGGTAGTTCCAGCCGGTGGGTGCCCGAGGGGGCACCTGATGCCAGCGCGCTTGTCGGTTCAGCCTGCACCTCCGAGGCTGCAACGGCTGTCGCGCAGGAGCACCGTAAAGCCAGCTCCCACCTGCCAAGAGCACCAAGGCCCAAGTTGCTGGACGGTTGCCTTCCAGGAGGGAGCATCAGCAGTGGCCAAGGGAAAGGGATCTGCTGGGGTGCCTTGGTGGTGGGTGGCTGCTCAGTGCAGGCTTTCTCAGGTCTCCAAAACCCGAGAGGAGAGTAAACATGAGGCCCAGCCTTCCATTCAAACATGGAGACTGTGAGGACCAAGAGCCAAGTTCCCTTTCTGCATTAACTTAATTTAATTTATAATTTATATAAAACAGAAGTGTGGCGGACTTGGTTTGTATGTGGTTAAGTTTGTATATATGTGGCTGATAGGCTCCTCCAGGGCTGAACCAATCTGCACCAAACTTCACACACAGGTAACTTGCCCTCTTGAGACAAAACCCGGGGGGGGGGGGTGTCAGAAATTTTTTACAAACCTGTGACCCCTAAAATTGCTGCTGCATATCCCGTCAACGATGAAGAGCAAGCCTGGAAATTTTATGCTGGCCTCCCCAAGGGGCAGCAGAAAGCAGCGTCAGCATGCCAATCATTGGCTGTGAGGCTAGGGAGAGAGAGGCAGGCAGGCAGAACTACATCCCCCACCAGGCACTAGGGCAAGATGGCGGCCGTGCTTTTCCCAGTGGTTCTGGTGCTGGTGCTGCTTCCTTCGCTGCCTCCATCTGTTGGGTGAGTCCCTGGGCCCTGGGGGCAACCAACAGCCCAGACACCCCCAGGGTCCCCCCAGAAGGGCCCCTCACTGCTCTCCACCCATGGTTTAGAGGGAGACACCCCCATCTGGAGAACGCCCAGTTGAAGAAGGCGGGGGGGGGCTTTCCAGCCACTGGGAAGACACAGACTTTCCTTTCTTCCCCTTCCACTTTCCGTTCTTCCCCTTCCTCTTTCCTTCCCTTTCTTCCCCTTCCCCTTTCCTTTCTTCCCCTTTCCTTTCCTTTCTTCCCCTTCCTCTTTCCTTTCTTCCCCTACCCATTTCCTTTCTTCACCTTCCCCTTTTCCTTTCTTTTCCTTTCCTTTCCTTTCTTCCCCTTCCTCTTTCCTTTCTTCCCCTACCCATTTTCTTTCTTCCCCTTCCCCTTTCCCTTTCTTTTCCTTTCCTTTCCTTTCTTCCCCGTCCCCTTCCTCTTTCCTTTCCTTTCTTCCCATTCCCCTTCCTCTTTTCTTTCCTCCCTTCCCCTTCCTTTCTTCCCCTTGCTCTTTCCTTTCCTTTCTTCCCCTTCCTCTTTTCTTTTCTTTTCTTTCCTTTCTTCCCCTCCCCCTTCCCCTTTCCTTTCCTTTCTGTTTCCTTCCCCTTCCTTATTTCTTTCTTTTCCTTTCCTTTCTTCCCCTTCCTCTTTCCTTTCCCTCTCTAAGCAGTTGACAGAGTCAGCCTCTCGCTCCTAATAATCTGGGTCCTCATTTTACCCATCTTGGAAGGATGCAAGGCTGAATCAACTTCAAGCTGCTCAGGATTGAACTGCTGGCAATGAGCACAGTCAGCCTGCAATACTGCATTGTAATCACTGCGCACACGTGCACACGCACACACACACAAACACACTGGTTCAAGATTGACTCAGTCTTCCATCTTTGCGAGGTGGGTAAAATGAGGACCCAGATTGCTGGGGGCAATAGCCTGACTGTCAACCA
>JANHFQ010002247.1:36523-48692 GCA_032468035.1 Aparallactus werneri
CGGAGATGAGCACCGCCCCCTAGAGTCGGAAATGACTAGCACGTATGTGCAAGGGGAAACCTTTACCTTTACCTTTACCTTTACTGGAGAAGTTGGAAACAACTTTGGCTCCTAACTATCTCTTTTTCTTCCATTCCTTGATTATGTGAGGAAGTCTATGCTTGGGAAAGCAGCTGTAGTCCTGACAGAAAAGCTTCCCATCCCACTCCCCCAAGGTTCAGCATAGCACATGTTTTTTCAAAGGGTTATGGAAACTGCAGAGTCCTATAAACCTGAGAGATGGGCTCAAGCAAAGCAAACACTAAGACATTGTAAGGGTGTATTTGCAGGAGAAAAGGAGATAGCTAACAGCATACAAGCAAGGAAGCAGGAGGCAATGCCTGAAAACTGATTGCTATCACAAGCAGGCCACACAACTAGTAGCATATCCCGGTAGGAATACTTGGGGAGCTTAGCTGGAGTGCTCAAAAAGCAACATTGCTTAAGAGCAAGGCTTCAAGTTTGGCCTGGGGCTCAGCAGCAACTAGAAAAGGAGCAACCATGCTGAAACTGCATCTCATCATAACTAGCGCAAGAACTTTTGAAGAAGGCAAAAGTTGTATGCTATTTTATAAACTTTGAGACTTTTGTCTAATCTGATTATTACAGAATGAATATTAAGGACGTAGTGGCAGCATCACTTTGGCAACATCACTTTGCAAAGTCCTAGAAGGGTATTGTTGACTCAGATGAATAAGCAGTTGTTGAGCAAGGTGTGTACTGCAATAAATATTGTATATAGATTTGCATTGATGGGTTGTGTCCAGTTCTTGGAGAGCAAAGAATCCTCATGAGGACAAATTGGTTCAGTAGAAAGAATGGGAAAATAGCAAATTTTGTAGAATTAGGATTTTAAAGTGTATGCAATCCTAGGTATTTCCAAAGAATAGAAACAAGTACCAATCTTATTTCAACTAAATTTAATCATTTCTCCATAAATTATACAAATTGGGTCAATTTGGACCATCAGTAATATTTAAAAGTCATATAAAGATATGGTAGTCCTCAACTTACACCATTATTGAGCACATTTCTGTTGCTAAGCAAGGCAGTTGTTCAGTGAATCATGCCATTTTATCACCTTTTTGCCATGGTTAAATGAGTCAGTGCAATTGTTAAATGAATCATGTTGTCAATAATCAAATCTGGCTTTTCCCATTGACTTTGCTTGTCAGAAGCCCACTGGGAAGACTGCACATGGTGACTACATGATAGTGCAACCGTCATAAATACATGCCAGTAGCCAAGTATCCAAATTCTGATCATGTGACCATAGGAATGCTGCAATGGTCATAAGTATGAGAACTGGTCATGTTTTTACAGTGCTGTTGTAACTTTGAATGGTCACTAAATGAATGGATGTAAGTTGAGGACTACCTGTACATTAAATAAGGAAATCTTACTAAAATTATATGCAATTATATTTTAAGCAAAGAGTCTCTTCAAAGTATTTCAAAACTACACAATAATAATTTTAGCACTGAATTTACTGACTGTCAGTGGAATGCTTCACAAACAAAGGTGCTCTTAAATCTTCATAAATAAGTAATCCACAAAGAACAATAGAAAGTATTACATTACATCAAACTTTTATTGGCAGAAATATTGGTCTAAAATTGGAACTTTCTAGATTTTATTAACAAAGATGTAATCAAATTGATATATACAAACTTTGATGAATGCCAAATTTAATAATGCTTCTTGTCAAGTGTTTTTGAAGAAATTAAGAAAATTATATAATTTTTATAAATTATGGTAAGACTAGAATGATAGATGCAGATAGAAACAGTGCTTGTTAATTTTAATTAATGAGCAATATAAATTTATTATTTGACTACTGACCATATTTCATGATATGAAATGATATTTATTAATTTATCCTATTTCCTAATACTTATCAATTGATCCAGGACAATAAATGGATTAAGTATTTATTGTTCACTATTGAGTTTACTGTTGAAAAACAAAAATACATTTTTCATTGTCTCAGTGTTATTTTAAAATATGGGAAATTGCTTTGCTGAAAATTAACAGCAACAAAGGACTCCTTAAAATAAGGACTCATTATCAGTTGTAAATTTAGTAAAGTTTAGTAAAGTTTAGTAAAGTTTGTTTGCTATAAATTGTCATAATAAACTTATCTTCATTTCGAAACAAGTTGTTTTAGACAAAACGTATGGGTATTTAAAATATTTGTGTAAGAGTATGTGTTTATAGATAGACATAGACTTTGCTAAATTAGTTTTTATTTAAAAGTGTATTGTTATTGATACATGCCTTAATTGTTTTTGAATTTTTCTGGAAAAAAAAGGAAAATATGACAACAGTAGGCAGCTGCATACTACCTTTCTGCCACTCAAACACTGTTCTGTAAATTTGGAAATTTTATTCCATTATATTTAACAGAGATTTTAATTAGAATGCAATAAAAATCATATGACAAATGTTTGAAATTAACCATAAATAAATCTTTGTAGGACTAATGGTATTTATTAATGGTCCAAATGATTTATTGTATAGTTTCTTGATTTTTCTCTATGAAATAAGTTGTGTTATTTTAAAATATAACCTTTAGAAATGTGTTTGTGAGTAAATAAATAAGTAAATAAATAAATAAGAACGTTAAATTTTGTTATTTTTTATTGACCTTTACAGGTAAAGTCAATAAACATAGAATTAATTCTTAGTATTAATTATTCAGTATCAAGAATAGACAAATACAGATTATAAAAATATAGGAGATGTTATGATTGGCCTTAAAAGATGTGTTTTTTAAAAATAAATTCAATAATCTCTATTGGACATAAAAAAGTAGAAAAGAAATGAAATAGCATATGATAATTCCCAGACATTTAGTCACAGAAAGGAATACTAGAGAAGACGATATTCAAATTCCAGTTCAAAGAGCTATGTAAAGCCTACTTGTCAATGAGACTGAGGAATATATTTCTAATGTTTGCAATGAACTTTTCTGAAATATAAATAAATGATTGGCAGCACAGGGTTCATAACAAGAGCAGTCTAATGACAGCAGTACCTCAGGCAGCAACTCAGTACTATCAACATTATTGTTCTTTAGTTGTGCAAGTGTGGCTCTAGATTAGGATTGGGTGTCATCTCTTGATTGTGTTGTATGTTAAAAAGAAAGAAAGATGAACAATATTGCCAACATATCTTAAATTCAGATCTGAAACTATGGGAAGCAGCATAATAAAATCATTACTAAGAGTTGCAGATTGTACAGTTGGATTTTTTCCATTATTTCTACGGTCAACCCATGATCCACTAGGATAAGAACTAATGGCTCTTTATTATGAGGCTAAGGCACAACTGATATTTTAATAATCTTCACTGAGATGAGATTGTTATGCATTCTCTCGTACAACAATGAAGTAAGTAGTCTGGTCTACCTGAGCCAGAGGGAAAAAACTTAGGCTCAGCTGGGACGTTTGCTTACCTGACCAACAGAGCAGGAACCATTAGTGCTCTACTTGTCTTGAGTTTAAACTGGAAACCTTTTCATTGCTGTAATTAAACCAAAATGCTTTTTAAAATTCCTTATCTAATTAAATAATAAAGCAATTTCAGAAGTTCAAATATTTAAATGTTCATAAAATAATTGACATGAAATAGTCATCATTTGTTTAGAAACTATGGAGTTACAGTTTTAATAGAGTCAGCTAGCTTGGCATATTAGTAATTTAATAAATATTTCATATTTAAAAAGCTCAGAGCAATTATAAACAAAATAAATTATGTATTACTACAAAGTGGAACTATCTTTATAAACAATTTTTAAAAACCTAAACCCTAAACTAAACTTCCAGGTGAATAGCAATAGCAATAGCACATAGATTTATATATAGCTTATCAGAGCTTTTACAGCTCTCCCTAAGCGGTTTACAGAGTCAGCATATTACCCCCAACAATTTGGGTCCTCATTTTACTGGTCTTCAGAAGAATGGAAGGCTGAGTCAACCTTGAGCCTGGTGAGATTCGATCTCCCAAACTGCTGAACAAGTCATAACATGGCGTGCATAAGTGCACCAGCGTGCCTACTGTCCCTGTCTTACTGTTTTCATTTACCAGTATATACTTTCTTTGTTCATGTTTATACTTTGTTCATGCTTATACTGTTATCTTGTACATGTTTTACAAACAAATAAATTTTAAAAAGTAGTAGTCTGCAGTACTGCATTTAACCACTGTGCCACCATGGCTCCTTACTGAATGAAGCAGAGGAACCAGAAAGATGGCAAATATGGTTTTCATATATACATCTTCTTAATGATCAAAACAGATATCAGCAATCCAGACTTGACTTAGCACCCCTTTCTTTTTCTGATAGAGATCAGTCAGTATTTTATTATTTTTCCTGTTAGAATGGTAAAAAAATAGAGCACTATTGGCCTTGAAAGATGTCTGCTCTGCAATCTTTAAACTTGCATAAAGGTAGTCAACATTTGAATGATGGATTGTATATCCAAAAATCTGTTTAGAAAATTAAAAACCCTACATTTGAAATGTAATTTAAAGTATCAAGAGCTCTCTATTTAAGTTTTTAAGAGTATAATTTCATAATTTGAAAAGTAAAGAGATTCTTGTTTCAAAGCATTAGAAAACTATTGGCTATTATTGATGATATCTATACAGAGCCCCAAAGCCTGAAAATAAGCAACGAGACTTGTCTTGAGTGTAAAGGAAATTGGATGCTTGGTTTAAGTAAGGCTTCATTTTGCCCTGCTGCTTGTTTTCTTTTGGAAGGACAATTTTACACAGCTGAATTTGGAGCACATACCAAGAATTTGTTTTCTGAAATTTCAACAAGAGTCTTTCTTTTTTATGTGTCAATAAACATTTTAAGAAGTTATACTCTGAACAAAAAAGTTGTGTTACTCTGTTATCTTAACATTGTACATTTTTACATAATGCAGTAGCTAATAACTTCAAATCCTGGGAGTTTAAAGAATAGGCTACTTTCAGTCTGTAGAAAGCTTGACCTCTGGGGCAAGAAACTGTTGACTCATTGTTTTGACAGCATACAGTATATACTATTAGCCCTTTGTCACATTCTAAGAATGACATCATCGTCACTGCTATTAGTAGTAGGTAATGTATGAATTAGGAGCTTTTTTATTAGAGATTAGTTAAACGCTATATTTTTAATATCAGGATATTTCTAGCTTTTCACTTTAAACTGTTATTTATTGCTATTCATGGGTAGGGAAAATTGGTAATCAGAATTAGAGTTGCTTTACCCTCTGCCTATGGTGCAGTCTATTGCAAAGATTTCTAAGTATGTTGCCAGATAGGGCAAAGACTTGAGTATGAGTGCCATTGTCAGCACTTGCCTTCAGAAGATGGAATTTTAATGGGGAGGGTAGAATCTGGAGCAGAGGGGACTAGCTCTTTAGCCTCTTCATGGCTGAGCAACAGCACACCCTAAGCTTCTCCCTAAAACTGTTTACTTGAAGCACAGGTCTTTTCAAATCTCTTGCTGTATAGGGAAAACTCGGCAGTTAAATGGAGGCAGGATCTAATCCTCAGAGTATAAAAATTCCTCAAAGAATGCATAAATATGGCATACAAAAGTTTGAAAGCAGGGAGAAAACAATTCCACTTTATAAGATCAATATTTTTAAAGAAGACTTGATAATTGCAAAATACATAAATAGTTAGCACCAACATTTGTTTGTATTTCATACAAACATTATGTTAAAAATATAATTTCAGACTTAAAAAACAAATATCAAAATAGGAAATACTGGTTCTGTGATTATTCATAAAACCCTAAAGTATAATCCTATAGACACTTACCTAGTAAAAATTCAGCCAGACTGAACTGTAATGGAGATTATGTTTGAATAGGCAGGCATAAGATTGTGCTGCCATTTTTTTACTGGTACAGTCTTAATTTGTGCATTTTGAATGAGGCTTGAGTATCATGAACAAAGCACCCTGCTTTAAAAAAAATAGATTAGTTAGATGCTGAGGTAGAAATAAAACATAGCTTTTCAAGTTCTTTAATATCAGATAGAATTCCATTCCTTTTTTTTCCTTTGTCTTAAAAGAAAAAAACTTCCAAAAGCATTCTGTCAGTGTTATGTGTTTTTTCTTTTCTTTTTCAAATAAGCTGTGGCAAAGTTATCTTATCTAAAGTTCAATTAAATCATTTCAAACAATGTTGTAAAGTGCGAAACAATATTTAGTCAGCTCATTTAACTAGTGAAGACAGGCTTCTGTAAAGAACTTCGAATGAACTACTTTCGTTCTTTAAGTGGTTTATGTTGTCTGAGAACAACTAGATATATTTAGTTTATGTATGTTTATATTACTGCGATAATCATTCTCTTAAAGGACCAATATATAATTATATTCAGAAGGAAGGTCCATTAACTTTAGTGGAACTTATATCCATAAGATAAGATAACATAAGATTAAAGCCTTACTGAATAGTGCATTGAACATTGCAAATGAGGGGTAAGACAAATTGAGTTGCTATTAAAATATATGCACACAATTTACTTGCACTTTTTGGAACATTGATCACTTTCTTTCACCAAATTATGCTAGAGTCAGTTTCTTTCAGGAAAAAAAACAACTACATTATTACACCTTTAAAATTACCTTTATTTACAAATTTAAAAAGAAATGAAATAGCAAACTTTGATATTGCTGAGACTAAGGAGCCCACCTATATAAGTCTAGATTGATTCTTTGATTTCTTTATGAAAATCCCTTTCTCTCCCTTCTCCTCACCTATTTGTTTGTCTTCTTTAATGTGGTAATAGGTGAAGGGAGATATTTTTTTTTAAATCTGCTTTTTACTAACAGCCACCCTATCTGGGGTGAAATAAATCTGGATGACTGATAGATGGCAGCAAAGAGATATAGAAAATTCTATGTCTTTGCTCCCATAGACTATTCAACTGAATTTTTGCAGCTCAAATAAAATAGTTCTATTACTATGAAATAAGTTAATGTAGTTTCTGTTCCTTAAGGTATAGTATTCTTCGAAATAACTGACCATTTTGTTCGTATGTTGCTTTTATTATTTTTATAAATAACTCAGGTGGCGAACTTTGTCTTTCTAATGCTGTTTTCCCCACAACAACAGTCCTAAGAAGTGGGTTGGGCTGAGAGTAAGTCACTGGCCCAAGGTTATCCAGCTAGCTTTCTTGTCTAAGCCAGGATTAGAATTTACAGTCTCCTCTTTAAGCACTAGACCAAACTAGCTATGTGAATACTGCACAAATATTCTTTAGATTGAAAACATGTAATTGAAAAGAGAATGAATATATGGATTTATGGGTTCTTCCTATAAGTCTTATATAATATTAATTAGTTTGTGCCTAATTTAATAATTAATGATACCTCAATTATAAAAATATTTTTCTCCTTTTTAAATTCAATTGTATCCTATGTCAGTTCAACATATCACTCTTCTAAGGATGCTAGTAATAAAAATGATACAACACCAGAAAGAGGAAGCCACATAGTACTGTAATTAAACAATGTAATTGCACAGAGTTATTCATAAAGGCCTAAAATGGAAATCATAAAATATATCTTCATTTAAATCAAAATTTCAGTGTATCTTAAGGATACCAAACAGGGCAAGGTCAATGTGGGCATAACGATATATATCTATCAAATATTAAATAATTTTCTTCTCCCTATCATTTACTGCATCTCAGAAAACTGAAGCATCAGCTGAAGAATTCAAGATTATGTTATTAAGTACTTTCATGAAATCAATAAAAATAGCAAAACCAAGCATAGAACATTTTTATTTAAAACTGTTGTCTTGCTGTTCAAGTAATATAATAGTATCTTTTCCTGAAACAATGTGTTTTCAACTTTATAGGAAGCTTTCAAGACAGTATGAGGAAAACTACTAAGCTATATGAGACCAATGAATGTGCCTACATGACAAAATTGAATATATTACTCTGCAAAAAAAGGAAAATGCAGCAGAATGAGCAAATACTTGTGTTGCTACATAACACTAAGAAACAAGGATTAAATTATGGCTTATTAAACAAGCCATGGTGGCTTGGTTTATGATTAATACTTAGTCATAATGGATCCGTTTACACAAGTATAGTCTCAGGTAAATAAGCTGCAATGTGCTTTAGCATGTTTGTGAAATTGGCACCCAGTGCAGAGGTGGGATTCAGCCTATTCCGACAGGTTCTGTAGAACCGATAGCGATAATTTTGAGAACTGGAAAATATCACCTCTGATTGGCTGACCCTGGCAAAGGCCACCTCTGATTGGCTGAACATAGCCACGCCCACCAAGCCACGCCCACAGAACTGGTAGGGGAAATTTTTGAATCCCACCACTGACCCAGTGTCATTTCACATATATAGCAGGAAATGGATAGACATGTATGACCAATTCTATAATTTGCTCCAAAGAATGCCAAAATGCAATCTGTGGATTTTATATTAAAATGTCTATATGTCTGTAGATACATTAACATGCACGAGCAGAAGTACTAACTATTAAAGTGGTAAACACTTTTTGAAATAAAATTTTGGAATACCATGCATCAAGACAACTTTATTTGCCACTTCTCGGTGTTTGTTGGGCTACACTATACATACCAGTAATACACATTGGAAAAAGTACCACCCTATGCACATTTATGGGATAACAGTAATAACACTTGCATATATGAGTATGTATCTATGTATGTACAGTATAAAAGTATCCATCTAATCACATAGACTTTAGCTTAGAAAAAACATGCTATAAATTTCTATTTTAAGAAATAGAAAATACATTTTGATTTTCTTAGTGTGGTGTAATAAAATAACATAGAATCATATTGATTTCATGGATTTTTAAATAAATTCTTATTTTATCAACTATTTTATTGATTATATCAATGTTTATTCAAATTGGAAAAAGTACTAAACTTCCATTAATTTTTTATACTTAAAATACGGTATGTTACTTTTTGCTTCTAGGTGATACAAATTGGACAAGTAGAGCTAATTATCTATTTTGTTAATGATTTAGTTTTCCAGGACTTTGGTTCTATACATGTAGCAGAATTACGCCCACTTATTTTAAGTGGAAATTGCTTTAAAAACTAAACAAACTTTGCTTTCAAACAAAAATAGCAATTATTATAAACTGAACATGAGTCACCAATGTGATATGGCTGCAAAAATGCTGATTGGGCACTGATGAAAAATAATTTATTTTAAAAGTAAACACAATATGATATTATATCAATAAAGGTTTCCAAATCTTTTCATGCAGCATTGCTCAGACCTCACCTAAATTATTTGTTTACAATTCTGGGCACCGCACTTAAAATTTAGACACACTGCAAAAAGTTCAGAGAAGGTCAAGGGATTGAAAATTGTCCTAGGAAGACAGTTTGAAGAAACTGGAAATATTTAGCCTTGAAAAAGAGGGGGTAGGGAGAATATGATAATATCCTTCAAGATATGAAGGATGTCACAGTGAGAAAAACACTCTATCCTAGAGCACAAAGATAGGAAGAATGGATTTTAAAATGGATCAGAAAGTTCCTAATAATGAGGGGATTTGATAGTGGAAACCATTATCTGGGTAGAGGTTGAGGGTAGCTTGTGTTTCCTAGATTTATTTTCCAATGATGCTTTCATTTAGAATCCTGATGAAGTTCTAGATTCAGTTTGATGCTCCTAATGGTCCCCATCCACTATGTAATTCTTAACATGGAAGTGTAAATCAGAAAGTAAATAAAAACCTCATCCTTAAATATTGTTTAGCTTAATCTATGTTTAAATATTCTATCCAGGCAGGATTTGAAATATTGTGCACTCTATTTAAGGTTAATAGAAAACCCAATATTCAATATGCATTGTATCCCATTTTCCTATTTCATTTTTTATCTAGGAGAGGGATAATGACTAAACAGAATTCATCAAATGTAAATTCTGTTAAACTGTTCTAGGTTAAAGTAGACTTTTCCCATCAATGTTATTTTTCCTACTTTTAGAATGCAGGAAATATTGAAGGGAGTTTAATTAATAGCACAAGAGTTTTATTTCTTTTTAACTTTGTAACTTTTTAAAACGTTTTGTATTCCTTGTTTAGCAGCATCCCAAAATAGAAATAATATAATATATATACTGCAATATGCCATTATAAAATATGTAAAGTTAAGCAAACATATGCATCACTTTATATTAGCATATGCTAAAGATAAATCCTTGGCAAAAGCAATCTGAATCTAAATGTAATTTAGACTGAGAAAGAGAAAAGGCCTGAAATGGAGCTTCCAATTCAAACCTTCAGTAAAATGGCTGTTACTTGAACATGTTGATAGCTATTTTGTTCTGGTTTGACATAATTGGGGTAAACCAGCAAGGATAATGTATTGTACGATTGTAAAAATTAACTTCTAAACAAGGATGAAAAGTTTACTGTCTTAAAAATACCATATTTCTCTATTCACATTCTGTATCAGTTAAGTAACCCAATTCTTAAAATAGTGACTCTATTCTCAGGCACAAATCAATTAGGAATCTATATGTTCTTGAAGAATAAAACTTGAAATTGTAAGTTAAATTACATATTAACATCCGCCACATAAATCATGCTTATTTTATTTATTAATATTGTATTAATGTATGAAAAACATTTTCTGATACTAGAAAGGCCCAACTCTGATTATTAAAATTAGTATTTTAATAGTAGCAAAAAAATGATCCAAATGTTTACTACCATATAGTTGCTTAAATCTTACATGTAACCAAGAGTACTAAATTAACTAATTAAGCTTCCAGATTCACTTCCTTTTCAAAATATTTTATTGAAAAAACAAAGGTTGGCTTGAAAGTGTCATTTTTCTTTCAAAATTGTAGTTAATAGTCTTCATGGTGTGATTATTTTGCTGAGTGGTAATGAATTTCTAATAATTACACTATTGCCTGAAAAGAGATTGTAATATTTAAGTAAGATAAGATGGCTGGTCTTTTTCAAAGTGTTATTAAGCACAATATTTTTATAAGCTTTGGAAACATAGTCATAGGCCCAAATTTAAGGGCATAGAAAAATGGAAAAAAGTGCTTCTGTAAGGTGATGCTTTCAGCTTTTAGCTGATACTGATATGGAACTTTATAATGGCATTAAACAATCCAACTTAACGGATAAACAAGTTTCTTTCCATAGAGATAGTTCTAAAAGCTGCAAAGAGCCGGCTGATAAGTGCTTTGTAAAAATTGTTAACTCCCATTTGGCTGATACAAAGTAATTTGAAAAACAACAGGGTAAAGTTATGGGTTTCCTCTAAAGCAGGGCAGGAGAAATTTCTTCTTCCTATCATTCACACCAACCGATACTGAGAAAAGTATCTGACCTGAGCTTTAGTTAATGTGATTCACAAATGCGCTTTTCTTCTTTGTTAATTCCCTATGAAATACTGCCTTTGGTAGGGCAACAGAAAAAGTAAGTTAAGAGTTAATTATAAAATGTATGTAAAATAAAATACCAATACCTTCCTTGCCCTTCGCCTTTTTCCTCCGTGTGCTAGGACCTCATAGGCGAAGGCCGCTTTGGGACAGTTGCTTTTGGCGATTCTAGAAGGAAAAGGAGCCTTTTCAGCAGCAGCTTCACAGACACGCGCAAACCCACACCGCCTCCCCCCCCCCGCGGCATCTTCCTCGCTGAAGGAAAACTGCAGAGGGACAGCGTTTTTGCCTCGGCGTTTCCGGCCGCTTGGGTTGGGACTTCAGCGTTGGAGAGAACCCGCAGATCTCGCCCATCCAGCGCGGCAGGTTGCACCGGCTGCGAGAGACCTCCTCGAGGCGCGGTGGGCGAGGGCAGGAGGAGGAGGTGCGGGGCACATCCGAGATCGCTCCTGGGCTCCTGCCTCGCCTTGCCTGTTGTGGAGAAGGGGCTGCGGGAGAGATTCACGCCAACCCTCGGCTGACCAGAAGGGCAAAAACAAAGGGCGCCGAAGCCCGCGGAGGAAGAAGCCAAATCAATACTGTACAATCAGGCTGTTAGGAAGGCGCGGAAATTTAAAAATGTTTGGACAGGAAGAGAAAGGGAAAAGAAACCGTAAAGGGGGAGGGACACAGATGGGGAGAGAAGGGAAGCACGGGGGGGGGGAGCGAAGTAA